>JAOXNP010075556.1:0-10587 GCA_028571245.1 Chromodoris orientalis
TTCTCTCAATTTCTGTGCAAGAAGCTCTAGTGCCTCTGCTTTGTCCAGTTGGATGTCTTCTCGTATGCTAGCCTGTCCTGCGAGTCTGTCTGTTTCCTCATTACGCTTAATTCCGGCATGTCCAGAATTACATTTAGGTGTAATTGTCTTATGTTGTGTTGGAAGCAGAACATGGCCAGAGAATTGTCTTCATCTAACTCATATACCAGGAACCTTTCAGAAGACACAAAAAATAAGAAAAATTGATGGCAAGCAAATCTTAATTTCATGCATATATTATAAGGCAGATACATTCTTTGTGGTTGTGTTGACATTTGTAGTTGCTCACAAAGCCAGAGGTCTGTGCTAGCATGTGCTGGCCTGAATGTAAAAATTTGATATTTCAGATATGTTTGCTACCTAGTACCATGGTAGGTTGGATTTGCCTGCTTAGTGTCATTGGAGATGGAGAATAAATTCTAGGATTCCATATATATGCAAGTTGCATTTGTAAAAGAACCCTGGGCAGCTGGAAATTGTAGAAGAGTAAGCTTCATTTCTTCCAATAACCTTGTCTTCCAGGATTCTCCTAGCCTTAGAATTTTTCATCAGGAAGAATGTAAGACATAAATACCTGACCAAAACATTATGCAGTGCTTGTAAAAGAGGGTGACCTGCTGAGGCGAGTTGTAATTGGCCTAAACAGAAACATTAAGAAGATTCACATTTACTTTGTGAATCGAAGACTCACTTTTAAGCCATCTATCAAAGTTTTTATCACACTTAAAAGCTCAAGTAATTGAAGCAACAAGTAAAACATAAGACATAAATAATTATCATGAGATAAAATAAAACATATAGGACTAACATTCAGACAATCATTAAATGTTTAGAATTACATTTTTTAATCACTAATTACAAACGCAGTCTTACCGTTATCATATTCGTTATTCTACACTGAACAGTGTAAAATGTTCTCTCGTATCAACTCTAGAAAGTTACATTTTTCTTTCTAATTCAAGTTGTGTATCTTTTCCTTGTTATACTTTATTCATAACTTAACTTTTTACCTGTCACACATCTGTTTGATACCAGTATATTGTATACTGCATACCAATCTTTTTGTTCATTTTGCCATGCAGGTACATCTTTCGCCTTCATCAATCATTGTATTTTTTCCTGCTCATTCTATGCCAATCTAGTGGTCAATACGAGGCTTGAAACAATGCTGTGCTTTCAAAGTCCGAGCTTAAAGAAGAAAAAAAGAGAACAAATAATACAACTCTTATTAGGCATCCATTCATGAGTGTTTGGAATTTTTTGAGCGAAAGTCTTTCGTGTTTCTGACCCATACAGAAAAGGAATGGATTCTCAGTTATTAATTCTACTTGGTTTATGAAAAGTTGACGCATTTGTTTTCACATTGTATCAGTCTTGGGCCCTGTCAGTCATTTTGAACTTTGAAAAAATCCTTTCTTACATCGAAGAGTATTGCATAAAGTTTTCGGATTATTTCTTCGTGAATCTATATCTAATATGCTTGCCGTACACCTTAACACGGCTGAATTTCAGGCGAATGTTTTGTTCCCATTTCTGGAAATCATCTCACCTCGAAGGTTTTGAAATAATTTTGTCTGCTAAAAACATCCCCCACCCCCGAGCCATACCGCCCCCTCTTTGCCATTCATTTGTTCCTTAACAAGAGACAGAGTTCTTCCGTGTATCGGCAATGTGCCATTTTACCAAGGTGCATATTATACATATTTTTCCCATCACGATGCACATACTGGACAATGGGATGACCTAATAGAGTCGAAAAGAATCCTTTAAAAGCCAAACAATCAAGATGCATGCAATCCAATCACCGCTCATAATGGATTGGCTATCAATCAGTCAATCAATCAATCACTTGATATTATTGTCATGTACTTGTTACGGTCATGGCTACCTGGACATTATTTCAGTTGTGTACTGTTTACTTAACAATCAAACAATCAAGATGCATGCAGTGCAATCACTGCTCAGAATGGAATGGCTATCAATCTGCCAATCAGTCAATCATTTGATATTATTGTCACGTACTGGTCATCATCATGGATACCTGGACATTGTTTCAGTTGTGCACTGTTTACTTAACAAATAAAAAATCAAGATGTATGCAATGCAATCACTGCTCATAATGGATTGGCTATCAATCAGTCAATCAATCAATCATTTGATATTATTGTCACGTACTTGTCACGGCCATGGCTACCTGGACATTACTTCAGTTGTGTACTGTTTACTTAACAATTAAACAAACAGTCAAGATGCATGCAACGCAATCACTGCTCATAATGTCATAATTGAATGGCTATCAGTCAATATATCAATCAATCACTTGATATGATTGTCACGTACTTGTCACGGTTATGGTTACCTGGACATTATTTCAGTTGTTCTACTCTTTACTTAACAATCAAACAATCAAGATGCATGCAATGTGATCACTGCCCTTAATGGAATGGCTATCAATCAGTCAATCAATCAATCACTTTATATTATTCTCACGTACTGGTCACCGTCATGTGTACCTGGACATTATTCCAGTTGTGTACTGTTTACTTAACAAACAAACAGGCAATATGCATGCAACGCAATCACTGCTCATGATGTCATAATTGAATGTCTGTCAATCAGTTAATCAGTCAATCATTGATATTTTTGTCACGTACTGGTCAGGGTCATGGCTACCAGGACATTATTTCAGTTGTGTACTGTTTACTTACCTCACCTGCTTAATCGGGTCATTCAAGGATAATTTTTGCCCGTGATTTCAACACATTTTGAAACACTTTTTAAAAATCAGTTCCTTAAGTTACTTTGCTCAAGGTTTGAAATGCCCGGCTGTAATGGCTTTTCATACATTTATCACTTTGATTAAGTCTTCTTTCAATGCTGTGTCAGACTGAGTTTATGATGGGAATTAAATTCACTGGCTGTTGCCTTGTCTTGTGCCATAGAAGAGCTAAAACAGAATACACCAAGACTTTCATAACTTCTGGGTAGTTGCGTAATGCTCTAGCAATCTAAATGACGCATTGCCAGAGGCCCAGGCTTATTGGCTCGGCCAAGATAATGCAATTTTACCTCTCTGCCGTCTTCACATGCTTGTGGATAAATGGGAAGACGTGTGTTCCATAGATCCATGTCATGACCATTGAATGCCAATTACCCTGCTTGATAAAATACGCATTTCATTTATCGGTCATGGTAGAGGTAGTGTTTGCGTTTAAAGCAAAACATGTACAGGAAATTGATCATAAACTCAGCGGAACACATACACGAAGGTTGAATCAATGGAGACCTTGGCTTGGCAGCCTACATAAATGATAGAAAAGTGTTTCCATTGTAAGTAAGCACAAGATTGCTACGATTGAGTATAGTTCGTTACGAATTATAGTATATTTTGGGTATATAGAAATGTTGACACAAAGTCAACGCTTGTTAATAGTATATGGTAATCGATTTCTTAAACATACTATTTTTCTCTCAGTGCTGTCGGGAAACCATCGAAAGCCTGACAAGCAGTGAGAATTGTAAGACTCTTTATCAATGGCTATAACTTTTCGGTCGTCTTAGAGCTTCTATTTGTGGCGGTCATTTCGAAATGCCATGACCAGAGATGACAAATGGACAAAGAGAAGTTACATCAAGGCTGGTAGTGTCGTGGTAGTGGCTCGACCATTGGTATTAAACATTCTTCGGCAGTTTTCGGTGCTTTCCATGAGCAAAAAGAATCCCTGTTTTTTCACACAAGGCCTGACGTAGACATGCAAGCGTGGATATCAGGGGAAAACCAACACCTTAAAAATTTCTTTACATTAGCTGCTTTGGATACATAGGCATTCAACACACCACAACATCCCCCCCCACACCCTTTTATCGTTTTGTTTAAACCTTTTTCATCAATTGTTGATCAATTTCAGATATATTTAATTTTTGTAAACAACAATGAGTCCCATGAATACCAGTTTCTAACCAGTACGCACACTCTAAACTATACCAAAGTTGATTGTGCATTCCAGAATAGCATCTAATACTTTACATCACATACAAACGGGCTTGACTTGATATTTTCCTCTTTGGGGTTAGTTCCTATACCTTTTTTTTTTATTATTAATTCTGGAAAGCGACCAAGTTGTTCTCTTTTTTTCGGCTTCTTTCACCATTGCAGTTATCCAAGTTGGTGGTAGAGTTTTAATGCCCATGTTCTATCTAAAAAAACAAAACAAACAAAAACAACGAAAGGTAACTCTTACATACATCGGCATATTCTTATAATCCGAACCGATTTTTCTTAAATCATTTAATGCATACGATGTGGCCTATATCCAGAGTATCCTGCATAATATCATCACTGTCAAAATTGCGGCTTGTCTGCCGATTAGGCAATCAACAATCTGCTAGTTAGTCAGTCTAGCTTATCAGTCATTCAAACAAATCAGTCCTACAGTCAGCCAATCAACCATTCAGTCAGTTATTCAAACTACTCGGTCAGTCACTCAAAAAAATCAAGAAATCAATAGCAAAACATTCAAACTAATCAATCAGTTAGTGAGTCAGTTATTGAGTCAGTCATTCAGTCAAACAACTGTTCAGTCAGTCAGTCAGCCAAACTTATCAGTCAATCCCTCAGTCACCCAAAGTAGTATCAGTCAGTCAGTCGTTAAACTAATCAATCAGCCAAACTAATCGGCCAGTCAAAGCAATCAATCATTTGTAGGCCAGAAAACTAATGTCAGGCAGTCCATCCGTCAGTCAAACTAATCAGTCAGGCCGCCAGTCAGTCAGACAAAAAAGTCAATCCATCAGTCAGTTAAACTAAAGAATCAGTCAAACCTGCCCGTCAGTCCCTCATTCAAACTACTAAGTCAGTTCATCAGTCACGCTCGACAGTCATTCAGCTAGCCAAACTTATCAGCCAGTCCGTCAGTTAGTCAAACTAATCAGTTAGTCAGTCAATCAGTAAACTATTGTCGATGAGTCAGTCAATCAAAAGGATCAGCCAGTTCCTCAGTGATTCAAAATAATGTCAGTTAATCATTTATCAAAGTTAATCAATCGGTCAATGGGTCAATTAATCATTGAGTTAATCCATCATAAAAATCAGTCATTTCGTCAATCAAATGTATCAGTCAGTCCTTCGTTCAGGATAACCAGTCATTCGGTTAGTCAAACTAATCAGTCAGTTAATCAACCATTCAGTCAAATTTAGTCAAACCAATTAATCAGGTCAGTTGGTCAGTCAGTCAAACAAGTGTTCAGTGAGTAATTCAATCAATCAGCCAAACTAACCAGTCAGTCAAGTCAATCAATCACAGAGTGGATCAGCAAACTAATATCAGGCAGTTCGTCAGTCACTCAAACTAATCAGTCAGTACGACTTATCCATCAGTACTTAAGCCAGTTAAAATAATTAAGTCAGTTCCTCATTCAGTCAAAGTAAGTCATTTAGCCAAACTAATATATTAGTCAGCCAGCCAAGCAACCATTCAGTTCGTCCGTCAATCAGATTAATCAGTCAATCCATCGGTCAAGCTAATCAGTTATTCAGTTAGGGAAACTAAACATTCAATTAATCAAACAAATCAGTCATATATTCAGTCCATCAACCCTTTAGTCAGTCATTGAAATTAATTAGTTAATTAGTCTTCCCATTAGGAACCGATTATATCCAGTAAAATTAATCATGCAAGCTAATCAATCATGTAGGTCAGTCAACCAACTATTCAGTAATTAAGCCAGTCAATCAGCCAGATTACCAGTCAATCCATCAGTGCACCAAATTAGTGTAACTTAGTCAATTAGTTGTTTAACTAATCAGTCGGGTTAGTCAGTTAGCCAAACCAGTCAGTCAGTGAGACAGCACTCATCAAATTAATGTCCGGCAGTCCGACAGTCAGTCAAACTAATCTCTCAGTCCGCCATTCAATCAGACTTATCAGTCAATCCATCAGTAAGTAAATTTAATAAGTCAGTCAAACAAATCCATCAGTCCTTCAATCAAACTAATCAGTCAGTCCATCAGCCACACTAATCATTCTCTCAGTCAGTCAATCAGTCAGTCAGTCAGTCAAACTACTGTCCGTCAGTTAGTCAGTAAGGCTAACCAGTTAGTCATTCAGTCAGCCAAATCCTTTTCAGGGAGACGTAAAACTAATCAGTCAACTAAACAGTTTGTCGCTCATACTAATCTCGATCAGTCAGTCAGTCAAACTAATCAGCCATTTAGTCAGTCTGTTAATCAAACTAATCAGTCAGTCCATCGGTTAAATTTATGTCAGTCAAACTCATCAGCTTTCAGTCAAAGTAATCAGTCATTCCGTCAGTCGGTAGAAGTAATCAGACAGTTGGTCATCTAATTAATCAGCCATTCCGTCAATTAGTCAAAGTAATCAGTTAGTCTGTAAGTGTAACTTATCAAACTAATGTCGGTGAGTCAGTCAGTCACAAAATGTCAGTCAGTCAGTCATTTAGCTAAACTAATGAATCAGGCAGTCAGCCAATCAACCATCAGTTCGTCGGTCATCATATAAATCAGTCATTTCGTCTATCTACATAATCAGTCAGTGAGTCAGTCAGCAAAATAATGTCAAGCAATCCGTCAGCGTGTCAAAATAATCAGTCCGTCCGCCTGTCAGTCAGTCCCTCAATCAGTTAAACTAACGAACAGTCAAACCAGTCCGTTGGGCCTCCATTCAAACTAATCAGTTAATGCATTAGTCAAACTAATCAATTAACATAATAAAATAAGTCAAACTAATCAACCCGTCCACTAGTCAAACTTTTGTCCGTCAGTAGTCAGTAAACTAGCCAATCAGTCTTTAAGTCGGCCAAAACTTTGTCGGTCAATCAGTAGGTATGTAAAACTAATCAGAGAGTCTGTACGACTAATAAGTCAGTCTGTTAAAATATTCAGTCATCCAGTCAAACTAATGCCGATCAGTCAGGTAGTCAGTTAAACTAATCAACAATTCAATCAGTCCGCGAATCAAACTAATCGGTCAGTCCGTAACTCAAATTATCATCCATCATTTAATTAGTAAAACTATCCAGTCAATCTTTCAGACTGCCGAGGAAAAATCCGTCAGTCATCCTGTAAAACAATTCATTCAGTAAGTTAAACTAATCAGTGAGTCAGTCAAAGTAATAGTAAGTCCATCTGTCAAAATTGTTAGTTAGTTGAACTAAACAGTCACACTAATCAGCCAGTCCATCAATGAGTAAAAATAGTCCACCAGGTTAATCAGTCAGTCCATCAATTAGTAAAAACAGTCTGTCAGACTAATCAGCCAGTCCATCAAGTAGTAAAAACTGTCCGTAAGACTAATCAGTCAGTCCATCAATTAGTAAAAACAGTCCGTCAGACTAATCAGTCAGTCCATCAATTAGCAAAAAACAGTCCGTCGTACTAATCAGTCAGTCCATCAATTAGTAGAAACCAGTCCGTCAGAATAATCAGTCAGTCCATCAATTAGTAAAACATTCCGTCAGACTAATCAACCAGCCCATCAATTAGCAAAAACAGTCCGTCAGACTAATCAGTCAGCCCATCAATTAGTAAAAACAGTCCGTCAGACTAATCAGTCAGTCCATCAATTAGTAAAAACAGTCCGTCAGACTAATCAGTCAGTCAATCAGTCAGTAAAATCAATTGGCAGTAGGTGGGTCAGTACAACTAATCAGCCAGTCAATCAAACTAATCAGTCAGTCCGCCAGTCGCTGAAATTGACCAGGTAGTCTGTAAGTCAGTCTAATCTTTAATTCCGTCCGTCCATCAAACTAATTCGTTAGTCTATCAGTCAGTCGCCAACTAACAGTCAGTCAGTAAGTCAGGCAGGTAATCATCCATTCAGTGGGTCTGTCAAACTAATCAATCAGTCAGTCACAATTGCCCTGTGTGGGTCCGGGTCCTCAACTGAGAGGTGAAGAATAGACCAAATGTTAGATCCCCGCATGCATGTCGTAAAAGACGACTAAGCGTAGTGTGAGAGTTTCCTCTCTCGTCTGTCTGTCTTCTATCAGGCTTTCTTTTGTTTCCTAAGAAGGGGTATGATTTTGTTAAGGGAGGGAATGAGGTATATTAATATTCAATGACCATCCCTCATTTGTGTCCACTGTATGACTTAAAAATACTATCGGGGTCACCGATATCTAGAAGGACCGGGTACTTTTGTACACAAAGGGCGGTCAGTCAGTCATTTAGCCAAACTTATGAAGCATACTGTCAAAGTGTTCAACCATTCAGCCTAATTCGTCAGTCAAACCAATCAGTCAGTCTGTCATTCAAACTACTGTCGGTCAATAGTCAAATCAATCAGTCAATCAGTCAAAAGTCAGCCAGTCAACCTGCAAACTAATGTCAGTGAGTGAGTCAGTTATTTAGACAAAGTAATCAATCAGTCTCTCAGTCAATCAATCATTTGGTCAGTCCGTCAGTCACAATAACAAGACCTTGAGGCAAACTAATCTGTCAGTCCATCAGTCAATCTAATCAGTCAGTCAATAAGTCAAATCAATCAGTCACTATGTGGATCAGTCAAGCTAATCAGTCAGTCCGTCAGAGTCAAACAAATCAGTAGTCAGCCAAACCAATGTCAGTGTGTCACAAACGAATTAGCCAGTCGGTCAGTCAGTCAAACTAATCAATCAATCAGTCAATCAGCCAATCTATTATTCAGTCAGTCCGCCTGTCAAAATAATCAATCAGCTTGTCCGTTAGACTAGTTAGTCAATCTTTCAATCAAAGTAAGCAGTCAGTCCTTTGTTCAACATTATGTTAGTCAGTTAGTGAAATTAATCAGTCACTCTGTCAGTCAGTCTGTTTATCAGTCAGTCAGCCAGCCAATCAACCATTCATTCCATTATTTCAGCTAATCAGTAAGTGTCAATTAACTAATGTCAGTCACTTAGACATCCAAACCAAACGATCAGTCCGTCGCGCAGCCAAACTAGTCAGTCCCTCAATTAGTCCGACCGTGTGAGTTCCCCGGTCCTCAACTGACAGATATAGAATAGGCCCAATGCAGACCTCCCCATATATGTCGTAGAAGGCGACAAAGGTCGAGCGAGAGCCTCTTCTCTCGTCTGCCTTGTCTTTTGTCAAGCCCTCTTTTTGTCTCCTCAGAAATGATTTGGATTTTTCAAGGGGAGGATAGGAGGCATATTCGATGGAAAAGAAGAACAAATTAAACATCATAAGAGAAAATTAAATCAAGCAAAAAATCTCAAATAGTCCTCTCTACATACAAGACTACGAACAAGAAAGATGAAATGTGGCACGTAAGATACACACAAACGTACAAATCCATACTCCCACACATGCCTAAGCAACAACGTAAAACATCTGTACAAACCCAAAATAAATCATCATTGGTAGACAGAACGTTCTGGTTGACATCCCACGTCTTTCATGAAGGTATGCTCGGAAACGGAGCTTTGACATCTGCAGTACCTCCTTGAACTCTTGTCATAAAGTTTAATTTTGTAAAGATAAAAAAATGAATACCCACATGTAGAATCCGGCTTACAACTACATTATGTCAGCAAGACGAGCATTGGGTTTACAACTTCAACCATCCAGGTCTACTTTGCTTTAATTTGTCAACCTTCAACTACGGCGGAGACTTCAAACCTTTCCACTGCCAATTACCCCAATACTTTAAATGAGTCAGTTTGTCAATCAACCAAACTACTCAGGTAGTAAAAACCAATCAGTGAGTCAGTCAGTCATCAAACTAATCAAGCATACAATCAGTCCATCGGTAAATGTAATCAGTCCGTCTGAAAGTCAAAGTAATTTCAGTCAGTTAATCAGTAAAATTATCACGTCAACCTTTTTGGCAGCCAATTTATTGTCAGTCATCAGTGAGTCAGCCAAACTAATCAGTCAGTCCATCTGTTAAACAAATTCGTCAGTCCGTCAGTTAAACTTATGTATTGTCAGTTACACCCCGTGTGGGTCCGGGTCCTCAACTGAGAGGTGAAGAATAGGCCCACTGCAAGTACTCCGCAAGCATGTCGTAAAAGGCGACTAAGCGTAGAGTGAGAGTTTCTTATCTCGTCTGTCTGTCTTATTTCACGCTCCCCTTTGTTTCCTACAAAGTGCATGAGTGAGTCACACTTATTAGTCAGTCCATCAGTTACAAAAAAAGTAATCCGTCAGACTAATCGGACAGTCCATCAGCCAGTAAAATCAATTGGCCAGTCCGTGAGTCAATAAAAAAAATCAGTCAGTCAGTCAGTCACACTGATCAGTTAGTTCGTCAGTCAGTCAAAGTAATCAGTTACGATAGTCCATCAGTCAGTCACAGACTTCATCCGTGCTAAGAGAAGACATCTCCCTAAATGAGCCAGAATCGGCAATTTCCTACTAGGGTGACAAACTACGCTAATGATATTCGGATGTACGTCTTCTAAGTTTTGTTTTTGTTCCTGCTTTTAATGTTCGTGTTGCTGTTGTTGAGAATATTTTTCTGGTCCCCTCGTCCCTTTCTTCTTCTTCTTCTTCTTCTTCTTCTTCTTCTTCTTCTTCTTCTTCTTCTTCTTCTTCTTCTTCTTCTTCTT
>JAOXNP010076667.1:0-10575 GCA_028571245.1 Chromodoris orientalis
ATTTTGTATCATGTAATATTTTGTACACCTTTTTAATGTGAAGCGCCACTGAACATTTTTGATGGATAGTTTGTGCGTTATATAAATTGTTTATTATCATTATCATTAGATTTAATTTTGTCTCTAGTTTAAATTTTGTATCCAGTTTACATTTGTCTCCAGTTTACATTTGTCTCCAGTTTACATTTGTCTCCAGTTTAGATTTGTCTCCAGTATAGATTTGTCTCCAGTTTAGATTTAATTTTGTCTCCAGTTTAGATTTGTCTCCAGTTTAGATTTACATTTTCCTCCAGTTAAGATTTGTCTCAGTTTAGATTTGTCTTCAGTTTAGATTTAATTTTGTCTCCAGTTAAGATTTGTCTCCAATTTAGATTTTTCTCCAGTTTAGATTTGTATTCACGTTTGGTGAGCTTTGTAGAGTTGGCAATAACAACTTAAATTTGGTTTCACAATAATAATATGAACGATAACCCCATTTTGAAATGCTATATTATTTTTTTTCTTTGATGAATTGTTTCATCTGTTGTGATCCAGACCGTCATTCCTTTTTATTGAGTACTTTTAAAAGTCCATGTTTATCCCTATCGATCTAGCTTTTTACATAACATTTTTCTTACTCAATTTTGTAATTATTTATCAATATCAATCATGCCTTCATTGAGCCCTGTGATCATCCTTACAGTATGTACTGGACATGGACAAGCGGACTTGTTTACAAACAGTTCTATCTTATTTTCTCTTATATTGCATCCGCATCCCATCCACCCCTCCTCCCTCTCTCTCTCTCCCTCACCCTTTCTCTCCATCCCTCTCTCTCTCCCTCTCTCTCCCTCTCTCTCTCTCTCCCTCTCCCTCTCCGCCTGTCTCTCTGTGTTCAAAACTCATTAATATTATCCTGTCACTTCATTTGCTGAATATCTCGATTTAATTGGGTTTTGGCAAATAGCAATTTTGATTTTGCCAAGGCAATGCTCCTTGGGGAGAAGTAAAATAGTCCTTCAGTGTTTCCCTAATTCGCAAAGCGTTCTTGGTAGCCCTACATCCAGAGGATTGAATTTCCGGATTGGGTTGACTCGCTTGATCATTCAAATTTGGTCCATCTCTTTCGTTGAGGGCTGATCTCTGGGGTTCATTGGTCAGTATGAAATTGTGAAGAATGGTGATCGCCTTTACTATATTAGTAGCAGCTTCAGGTTGCTCATCGATTTGTCTAAAGAGTATTCTCCACATTTGTGCTAGTCTGCCAAAAGAACACTCCACACAATTTCTTGCTCGCGACAAGCGATAATTAAACACCTCCTTGTCATATGACAGCCCGCGATGTGGAAAAGGCTTCATAATGTTGTCACGAAGCGGAAAGGCATCGTCAGCCACGAAAACATATGGAAGAGTAGTAATTGTTTCAGGTAGTTCAGTTTCAGGAGGTAAATCAAGCTTGCCCGTCAAAAGTCGCTTACCAAATGCTGAGCGAGAGAAAACTCCACCATCGCTATTGCCTCCACAAGAACCAACATCAATGACTACGAATTTTCCACTTGCATCCGTGACAGCTAATAAGACGATTGAGAAAAAGCCTTTATAATTATAGAATCGGGATCCAGAATTGAACGGCTTTTTGATGCGGATGTGCTTCCCATCGATGGCACCAACGCAATGGGGAAAATTGAATCTTTCATAAAAATCACCCGCGATCTGTAGCCACTGCTGCTTGTCTGGCATCGCCATAACTTCTGGTTGAAGAACGTTCCATAACACTGTGCATGTTTCTTGCACGATGCCTCTTATTGTTGAAACGCCAGCCCGAAAATGAAAGGAAAGGGACACATGACTTTCTCCTGACGACAGATATCTGTTAAGAACATAAACAATAAAAGTAGTAAATCATAAAGCTTTAATTTTTCCAAAAATCATATGAGAAGTTTTAAGGATAACGTAGATCTATATATTTGTATGTGCAATACATTAATATAAATGAAATTCACTCTATTTTTCCACAGAAACTGAAAGAAACTCAGGGACTACTTTCTAAAAATCCATCGCGAAACAACAGCCTGTAAATCGGGATCTGCAGGTGGTAAGAAAAAGAAGTGGTATCTGTATGACCGGCTGCTTTTCATCTTACCATTCATAAGTGACAGAAACACAACTTCCAACGTGACGGCAATCTCTTCGGATGAAGACATAGACAATGGAGATGACAATATGTCTCAGGCCAGCTCGTCTTCTTTCACTTTCTTCTGTAGCCAAGCTACAAGCACCCCAGACACGTTGCCTCCAAACACCATTGCGGACTCTGAAAACGAACCTTCAACATCTGCCAAAGAGAAACCGCAAATGCAACCAAAATTTCCACAGAGTCGAAAGCGTAAAACAACCGACTTCGAAACAGAAATGCTTCGAGCAGCGCAGCGTCTCGGAGAAAAGAAGGAGTCAGAGAAAAAAGAAGAATTGGATGAGGATGAAATTTTTTTGAAAAGTCTTGTGCCGAAGATGAAAAGGATGGACGTAGCCAATAAAATGACTTGCCAAGGTAAAATCCTGAACTTTGTCTTGGAGCATATCATCAAAAGCGAAGGCAGCAAGGAAAGGATCGAAAACACACCAGTAACGAAGGCACCGGCGAGGAATGAATATCAATCCCAGTACCAGTACTCGCCCCCTACCTACAGACAGAGTTTGGATGGAGATGCGAGAGCTTACCAATATCATCAGTACTCAACATCCCAGACTGATACTGCTATGTACTGAACCATAATGTTTTGCTCCCAATCTGGAAGGGAAGCTACTGTTCTTGTTTCTTTTTTTTTTTTTACTTTTTAAAAAAAAAATAATACTTTAATAAAGCTAGTTAAGTTCGATTATACTTTTTTGTTTTTGTTTGTTTGTTGTTTTTTTGTTGGTTGTTTGTTGATTGATTGTTTATTTTTTCTTGTTTTTTGTCGTTGTTTGTTGTTTTTTCTTGTTTTTGTTTGTTTGTTTGTTTGTTTGTTTGTTTGTTTGTTTTACCTACTACTGTTTCTTTTGTTCTTTAAAACAATATGAGCGTGACCGTGTCGACGGAGGTAGAAACACACACACACACGGGTCCTAGGTTCGAATCTTTGCCTCTTCTCTGTCGTTGTTTCGGGAAAGACACTGCGCATAAATTTACTTAAGTAATGATAATATGTAAGAAAATAGCAATGCCTTGGATTTTACTGTTAACGGCTTTAGGTCTAAATTAAAGCATTTTATCTTCGAAGCGTCTATATATAATTTTTTATTGTCAGATATTTTTGTAATTCTTACCTTAAGGTGATGACCAAGCGTTCCTCAGGGGTCAACGGCTTCCTGAAATTTGTCGTCTTTTTTTCTAAATGTGGTCCTACTTTTGAAAGCAGAAGCCGAAATGTGGCTGGCTTCATTCGAGTGTACTGGACACATTTTTCCTCATCTGCGAGTATTTCTTCCATCAGATGATGGTATTCACCGTATTGATTACGGCGTTGATTTATTTGATGGACCCAGTAGCGTCGTCTATTTTTTCTTTTAGAGTGCAACCATTTTAACATCATCCATTGAAGAATTTCTTCATCCACATCCATCTTCTTTAAATTGAAGTAAACAAAATTAGACGATGCTTCTACACAGTAAAAACATGCACTGTGAATTTTCCTCGTCACGTGATTTTGTCGCTCAGTTGACAGACGTTTGGAGGGAAGGTGCGACCACCACTCTGTTTCTACCAAGTAGCCCTTTTTTCCACGCAGTTTTATGTAGCCGATTTGTAGGGAAGGTGCGACATCCACTGTGTTTCTACCTTTAGGCTTTCTCACCATGATCAAAGAGGGAGATTTGATTGCGCTGTCTGTATGGCAAAAGATTAGGGGTGCCAGTCGAGGACTCAGTTTGGGGAAGGAAGAGACAGTAAAGCTTGCCATAGCTGAGACTTGCTGCATTGTTGTGTCTATGTGTAGACACACTTGACATAGATCTAGAGGCTATTCACACAAATGCAAGACAGATTCTATTATCAGGACAATAAAAGAAAAGTATATCAAGCTTATTTTCCTCAAGAATTGACCTTTAAAGTGTAACAAATTAAAGAGACTTGCAGTTTGGCAAACTCCAGCCAGTTATTGCATTTTGTAGAATAATTAATGTAAAATTCGGTCACATGAAAAACATTTTATGACTATGACAAATAGTTCATTTTGGCGGCAAATAATTGAGTTTAAACTACTGTAAATAATATCATGCTGTGTCTCATGATTATTAATTTATGACTTGACTCATGAGCATACTGGACCATTGTATAAATTATTTTGCATATCTTTGTAGGTTCAGAGCAATGCTCATGGCTGTATACACCATCTCCTGGCATCCCAGCTTCTGATGTCAGATGCCTTGTGGCAAGAACTCATGATAGCCTTATCCAAGTGTTTACCTGTCCTACAGGTAAGAGGTTCATTGCCCACTTTTAGTATTAGGCACATAATATGCTTTGTATACATATTTCAGATGTATAGTTGATTTTACTTCAATTGAAATTATTCTGCTCCATTTGGTTATTTCCAAAGAATTTGAATTTTCATTTTCAATATTGATAGTTTTGATTTTTTTTTGGACATATGGCTTTCAACTTATCTATCTACATTCACTGATCAGTAATTTGTATTTTGATCCACCTTATCTATATCTTGGTTACTTAAGTCTAAATAAACAATTCCTGATATGGTCTTCATTGTCCTTAGTGATGTTGTTTGATATTCCTACTTCATCACAGTCAATGGCTGTCTTGTTCTGTGATCCCTTACTTTGGCATGGCCATTATATTTTGAGCATTACTAAAAATAGATCTAGCTCTTTTGCATATAAACCCTCAATGAATGTCATTGTCATGGTCTTTCAAGTCCTATACAGATCAAAACACACTCCTGGGTCGACGCTTGTGGAGCATGTTGGACCCCACCTCTTCCACACACAACATGCCATTGTTGGACAAAGTGCGTTGCAGTTTGCGACTTCTATTTCTTTCAGACAAGAGGTATGCTGTTTTACATCTCCCATTGAAAATTTCTGGCTCTCTCAAAATGTAAGGAAAGTGAAATGAAAAAGAAGAATATTTTCTCTGTTTTTTTATGCAAGGTACCGGTACCATGTAATTAAAACCTGATTTTTGGGACACCTACATTTCCACCAGCCAGCTTACATACCTTTGGCTGCCACCAAGACGGTTAATGAAACTTCATTATTACTCAAAAAATAGTAGACACGGTCATTTCCTCTTTACATATGACTTAGGTATTTCTTATAGAAAAAATGGGGTCCAACCAACCCTGTTTATATGGATGTTTCTAAGTACATAGACATTTAGCTCAACACATCTTAATACAGTGACAGTTGTTAAAACCTATGACTTGTAATTTGAAGCTTAAGGATATATATGGGACCTGCTATACATGATTTTGGGTTGGAATTATCATTTTGCGTTTTTTTGCACTTTCAATTAAATAAACCATTTCAAAACACAATTCCATCGAAAAAATTCTTAGATGCTTTTAGTTTATTTCAATGATTTTTCAGTGAAGGGTGATATTTAAGAGAGGTCAGAAAGGTGATAAAAGTCAGCAATTTTAGCCTGAAATTATGGCTTTGTATTCCTCTGTTAGTACTGGGAATTCCCGTTAACAATTGATTGCAGTGAGTTCAAACAGTGTCCTGCTTTGTGTCTCAAGCTAAACAGAAGAAAAGTTAGCATATAGAAGGGAAGAGAGAGTGTGTTTTGATATAGAGCAAAGATGTGTTCCAGTGCATTTTGGAGAACACCCCTCTGCTCTTTGTGGGAATGCTGGTTGTTGTGCATTTGTAGTTATCTTGTCAGGTCCTGGAAGGCACGAGTGAATAGGTCTCACAACATTATATATTATTCGACTGTCGAGTTGAACTGGAGAGTTTGTGAGCCGATATCAAGAGTACAAAACTGCAGGAGCCGACGGCAGGTCTAGAACAATGGCCTGAGGGAAGAGCCTTCTAGCTAAGTGTTGAGCCTCGCCAGTAGAATATGTTGAACTGTTAGATTATTACCTATGTATTTTAGGCATGAGAGCTTTGACGTCAAATATATAATAATGATGTAAGATATTGTTATTTTCAACAATCACCAATATACTTTTCAAATAATTAATACATTCTCAAGGAGGGATGAATGACGAACTTACTAAATGTTGTAAGAGATAAATACTGTTGTCAAATTATTAAGGTTTATTAATGTGAGATTCGTGAGTCTATAGTCTAATTTTAATGTAGAACCAGTAACTTAAAACAAATTGGTGCACATGGGTCGTCACACTGGTCATGTCACCAAGGGTGTACACTGATTGGCCGTGAGGGCTGCAAACCAAGGCTGATGAGTCAACGAATGGGCATGTTTGTAAACACATCTGCATGAGTTTATGATACAGCCATTCCTTCAATTTGCTCATGCCAGACTTTGTTCTGCTTTGCATTCTGTGGCAATGGTCATTAGACTAGCTTAATTTCTGTTATAACTTATACAATGCTGGTCTGTTAATGAGATTTGAAGGCCTACATTACGGATGCCTTACAGGCCTGATGGGATGATTGAGAAAGAGTAATGCTTCAACCATATTGGGAAGCGCATGGGTACTGCAGGGTGTAATCTTCTCCAAGATCTCAGGAAAAGAGGCATCATTTTGGGCTGTACAGGTTATGGTTGTCTCACTCAGGAGACATTACGAAGCAGGAAAATGGCAAGTTTCTTTGTGGCAGCATGACCACACAGAATTGTGGAAGCTTTCATTTGGATTCTGTGTGGCTTTCAACTTCACAATACGTTATTAAACCATTGGATAAACAGGATTCCAGCGCTCCTGAAGCAACATGAAAATCAAGATGAACACATATATGGAATTCTATGCTTATAGTTTTAGAAACTCTAGGAGTCACAGCCAAGAGGGCAGTACACATTCTGGAGCATATCATCCGTTGGGTAGCCATGATCGATACTGACATAGATCACCTTCCTCATATCCTCAACTATCATATTACCTCTAACAGCCCGAGTATAGTATAGTCAGTCGCAGAAAACTACAAAGTAATGTAAACTTTTGTAAAAAAAATAAATATTTTCATCACATACTGAACATAATTTTTATTTCAAAAAGAAAACAATTCACAAAGCTACAAATAATCATAAGAGTAAAGAAGAAAAAGAATACTTTGTGTTTCTTTAGATATCAACGTCAGCCATTTGTATGTGAAGTTCACAGTGATTTGGCCTACTAGTTTTTCCAGTAAATCATTTTTAAAACAGGTGTACACAAAAGACCAAAAGAATCAAGAAGATGGCTTTTGCCATGATAACCAAATAATAACAGAAATTCATTTTTCAATACTTTGTTTACATACATGCATAACTATACTGAAAATACTCTATACTCAACTCATTCCTGCCTGAGTGGAGTCGTGAGGTAAACATTGCTATTCACTTGAGGTTATGGACCAGGTAGTGCTACGAGATATAATCCCACCTGTTACTGTTCCTAATTGTGGTCATGGGGGACATTGCTTGATGTGGCTCGTGTTGAACTGTGCCAGCAACTATTGGCACAAAAGCCTCATTTACATAAATAGCTTCAACTTTACCACAGTTCTCACTGTCAACTGTATAGCATTCTAGGCGCTTCCCAGAGATGATGGACGTGTTTTCAATGGCCCCTACATTATGGTGCTTTTCTGGTTACATTGTTGCCTGACTGTGTTAAAGTTTGTATTTGACAAAATGAATGTCTCTCCTGCTGTGATTGCAATTTTATGTGCAGTTCTTTTTTTTCTGTGAAGTATCATTTCAACTGGAACTAGATGGATCAAACCGCCGTCCAGTACAGCCTAGGATGTACTACAGTCCCGCCATTTTGAAAAGTTTACGACCACTGTTGAGACACATGAGTACGTTTAACACACAGAGTTTGCGAACAGAGTGTAAGCAGGGGGGGGGGGTAAAAGCGTGTATATTCGTAAATGACCTTTTTACCCTTTTATGTTGTCAACTATCGTTACCGGAAATGCTCAATCACTTGTAAACAAAACTGATGAGATAACTGCTAATTCGAAATTTCTACATGAGTATCATGAATTGTCTATTCTGTGCTTTAGCAAAACCAAAAATGTCTAACTAAACAGACTGCCGAAAGCCCTGCAAACTAAGAGAAGACTATCTTCCACATAAACCAACAATGAGAAACACTCTCCATAGGCCTCTGAGACAGCTAGCAAAGACATCTGTTTTGCATTGACTGGAAAGGTTTGAATAACTCAGCAGCATTTTTGTCAACATGGATAACACTACATATAGATGACTCCATTTCACCTAAATTGGAAAAATTGAGTTCTTTGAGGCAACCATGATATATTAGTAATAGCTCCATTCTTATGCATTTTGCTACCTTTTCATATTTTAATTCTTGAAAAGGCTGAAAATCCATCAGTCGTTTTGTCGTAGGAAAAACATGTTTGTTAACTCATTATACACGTGTTTGCTTAGCAACCTGCTTACATTTCTGTTATTCTGTCATGACAGTCAACAGACTCTTGTAAATTTACTGGTTGCTATGAATGCCCATAGGCCAAAAATAATCAGTCGCTACAATCAGTGGCTATTAACTGCGCTGTTTTTTCTTTGAATATTTTATCAATTGAGCAGGAATTCCAGTTTCTTTGTTATATCTATCAACTGATGTAATGGATGGACATCTGTTTCTTTCCAGTCTGAGGCTGCAAGCAGCCAAGCATCTCAAATGGTTTCTGTGCAACGAACAAAACAGTGAATCAAAGCTGCCAGCTCCAGATGATCTCGACATCAGTGTCATAGAAAAGGCATTCATGACTAAAACTAATCAGCTTTTTGATGAAGACTGTTCTAGATCAGTATTCACTGTAAGTTTTGGTATAATTTTTTTGGGAAAATTAACACTGAAGGATAATAACTTTCACCGTAAAATTTTTAAATTTCGTAGTTGTGAACCAGATTGTCTAGAATATTATTACTTGTACCCCTAACAAAATAAAGAGAATGCATTGATTTCTTCTTGTGAGCTGTAGATTTTTTCCTAAAGAGCTTTTTAAATTATGAGCAGTTGACATTTGATTTCTTTCTCTGCCAGACACTTCAAATCATATCGTCATAGGGCACATATGGTGTCTCAGTCAAAGGAAAAGTAGTATAGTTATGTTTCATACATCCAGTCAGTGAAAGACTTCAACTATCATAACTTGTTGTAAGGGGGACTTTATGAACATGACATAACTTGATGATAACAAGAAAGGAAAACAGCATTGATTTAGGTTTGACATTCAGAGATGTAGAGTAGATGTAACAAGATTAAACAGGTTCAGAACTAAATGTTGCGTCTTTTGGACTAAATGCGTAGCCAGACAATACCGTAAGAGCGCCAAAAAGAAAACATCGACAGAGAAAAACAACGGTCAAAAGATAAGAACAGTATCCCATATCTTTAAGAGCCTCCGCTAAATCATAAGTGTTGACAGTTTGCTCGTAAGGAGAGTCACAGTGACTATGCACCTTTGTATCCTTGTGAGACACGCTTAATTATTATATACAACACAAACAAATTTTGCATGATTTCATAAATGTTGGGTGCATGCTAAATGTTTCCTTTTTTCCCCTTTGTAAAGTATGGTTTTGTTAAGGAGCCTGATATTGAAACCTGAATGCTTACCTTTGTTGTTTTGTGTTTTCCAAAGTAGGAATAAACATAGGCACTATTGTCTTGGACCATAATATAATAAAATAGTACTTAATATACATTAAGCTAAGAGAGCCTATATATAATAAAGTCAAGTAGAAAAGGACAGAGATTGACGATCAGACACAATTTAGGATCCCTCACTTTGTATTATATGACAGTAGTACTGTAGTCAATTTCACTTCAAATGGGAGCGTTTTTTCAGTATCACTCTTCGGGTGAAAATATACCGAAACGGTGTCAGACAGCGCACGTTCGACCACGAATGGGACGCTATAACTCGTAAACTACACAGAATCGGGGCACATTCCGCCACACCGAGGCCAGTGGAGGCCGGTGTCATGCATGCTCTTTTTTCGAGACGGACAACCTGTCATCAAAGTAGAAAAGCTGGCGCCATCATATCCAGTTTGCGTAATTGTCCCAATAGAAAATCATTAAAACTAAATTTGCTTTCTTAAGCTTTTTTGATGCCATTTTTTTAAAAATCAGCACAATGAATTCCCATTTTTGCGCTTGGGGTTTCATGAAATGAAAATAAAAAAAAAAAAATTGGAGCTTTGATATAGCGCTAAATCCACTACACGTGCTCGAAGCGCTGTACAAAGTGTTCCCGACAGGCCATTTCCAACAAAATGCCTTCTCAACTCCATGCGGAGCATACAGAGATGCAGCCATTTTACAGGCGCACTTGCTCTAGCATATTGACAAGATCCTCCTCTGCCTATTGGCGGTACTCAATAACACCTGAGTGGGGTGAGGACATGTGTGTAAATAGCCTTTCCCAAGGACTAAACAGCGCAACGGC
>JAOXNP010077777.1:0-16372 GCA_028571245.1 Chromodoris orientalis
GACAATTACAACATAGATGCAGTTAACTGGTGATTGCCCTAATTAGCAAAATACCTATCTACAGATTTTTACTTTGACTCCGGATAAGCTTTATAGTGGGAAGATGGAGGGTGCCTGTCTGTGAGTGTAGGTATAGTAGGGCAATTAGTAGAGGTAGGGAGCTGATAAGGGTGTAGAAGAGGAAGTAGATACCAGCGTTTAAGCGCTCTGGTTGGCTTCCTCATCGTGTAATGAGGATTAGTGTTGGGATTAGGGTTGCTTCGAAAGAGATATAAAATATTGTAAGCTCTGTGGTTGAGAAGGCTAGGATAAGCAGGGGCTGTACTGTAATTAGTGTTATTGTAAAGATTCGCTTTCGTGCTGGGGGCTCCTGTTGCAGGTGGTTTTGGCTTGCTAGGACTATAAGTGGCAGGAGTCAGCAGGAGAGGGTTAGCAGGGGGGAGGATGTTTGGTCGGTGCCGGCTCATTGGGTGAGGTTTTTGTATGGATGGTATGTGGGTGCTAGTCACTGTAGGCTTAGGGTGGCGATCAATAGGCTGTGGGTTGTGGTATTGAGTCACAGGAATTTTAGGGGTGAGAGGAGGGCTGTTGGGAGGAGTATGATTGTTGGTAATATAATTTTTAGCATTGTAGTAGGTTGAGGTTTTGTAGGTTGTCTGAGCCATGGGTTCGTGTGGAGGCTACTAGTATTGCTAGTCCTGTGCCCGCTTCACAAGCAGAGAAGGTTAGTATGAGGATTGGTGTTAGGGCGAGGGAGGATGTTTGGTTTTCGATTGGCCAGGTGGAAAGAGCAATATATATTGATAGTATTATACTCTCTAGACATAGCAGGGCAGAGACTAGGTGTGCTCGGTGGAAGGCTAGCCCTAGGCTGCTTAGGGCAAAGGCTGAGTAGAGGCTTAGGCGGAGGAGGGGCATGAAGAGGGTCATAGGGGAGGCCTATGGTTTGCTGAGTCGAAATCAGCTGTCTTGCTTAGACTAACTCTCTTATTCCGCTCACTCTAGGCCTCCCTGTGCCCACTCGTAGGCAAGGCCTAGGGTTAGTAGGAGGAGGATGGTGGAGGTTCAGGTTAGGGTTATGGTTGGGTGTTCTAGTTGGGTGGCTCAAGGTAGTGGTAGTAGGAGGGCGATTTCTAAGTCAAATAGGAGGAATAGGATGGCTACTGAGGAAGAATCGGATGGAGAATGGGAGTCGGGCTGACCCAAGCGGATCAAATCCGCATTCGTAGGGGGATAGTTTTTCTGAGTCGGGGTTGACTTGGGTAAGTCAAAAGTTTAGTAAGGTTAGGGCTGCGCTGAGGGTAAGTGTAGAGGCTAGCATGAATATAACTATATTCATTGCTCTTCTCTGGATTAATGCCAGACTTAAGAGATTGGAAGTCTATTGTAATGGGTATACTAGAAGAGCAGGATCCTCATCAGTAGATAGATAGGTAGAGGAACAGTCAGATGATGTCTACGAAGTGTCAGTATCAGGCTGCAGCTTCGAATCCGAAGTGGTGGTTAAGTGTAAAGTGGAATTTGATTAGTCGTAGGAGGCAGACTGATAGGAAGGAGGATCCAATAATGACGTGGAGTCCGTGGAATCCTGTAGCTACAAAGAAGGTTGAGCCGTAAATCCCGTCGGCAATGGAGAATGGTGCTTCATAGTATTCTGTTGCTTGTAGAGCAGTGAAGTACAGCCCTAGTAGGATGGTGAGGGTTAATGCTTGGATTGATTGCTTGTGGTTTCCTTCCATAATGCTGTGGTGTGCTCAGGTTACAGTGACGCCGGAAGCTAATAGGATGGCTGTGTTTAAGAGGGGGACCTCTAGGGGGTTTAGGGGGGTAATTCCGGTAGGAGGTCATTGGCTTCCTAGTTCAGGGGTTGGTGCTAGGCTAGAGTGGAAGAAGGCTCAGAAGAAGCCAAGGAAGAAGAATACTTCAGAGGTAATGAATAGGATCATTCCGTATCGGAGGCTTTTTTGGACGGTTAGTGTGTGGTGGCCTTGGAATGTGCTTTCTCGTACAATATCTCGTCATCATTGGAGTATAACTAGGGCAATGGATAGTAGTCCGAGGGTTAGTAGTTGTATTGAGTTGTAGTGGAATCATATGGTTAGCCCTGAGGTGGTTAGTAGGGCGGCAATTGCTCCGAAGATGGGCCATGGGCTGGGGTCTACTATGTGGTAGGAGTGTGCTTGGTGTGCCATTAGATGTTTTCTTGTAAGTATAGGCTTAGTAGGAGTACGAAGACATAAGCTTGGATTATGGCCACTGCAACTTCTAGGATTGTTAGTAGGAGGAGGACTGTGGCGGTGAGGGCGGATACTGCTGGTATGATGGGAAGGAGTGTGATGGTGGCAGTAGAGATGAGTTGAATTAGTAGATGCCCTGCGGTAAGGTTTGCTGTGAGGCGGACTCCTAGGGCCAGTGGGCGAATAAAGAGGCTAATGGTTTCAATGATGATTAGGGCTGGGACTAGTGGGGTGGGTGTGCCTTCGGGTAGGAGGTGGCCTAGGGAGGGTGTGGGTTGGTTTCGTAGGCCTGTGAGTAGGGTGGCGAGTCACAGTGGGATGGCGAGGGCTATGTTTATTGATAGTTGGGTGGTTGGGGTGAATGTGTAGGGTAGTAGGCCAAGGAGGTTGGTTGTAAGTAGGAGTATTGCTAATGATGTGAGGATGAGGGCTCATTTGTGGCCTGGCTTGTTTAGTGGGATTATTAGCTGTTTGGTGATTGTGCTGATAAATCACAGGTGTAGGGTGGTTAGGCGGTTGGCTACCCATCGGTTGTTGGGCGCAGGGAGGAGCAGGGCGGGGAGTAGCATTGCGGGGAGGATTAGGGGGATTCCTAGGAGGTATGGGCTTGAGAATTGGTTGAAGAAGGTTAAGGCCATGGTCAGGTTCAGGGGTTATTTTTAGGGGCTGTGAGTGTTTTGTTAGTGGGGGAGTTTGTGGGTGTGAATGCTAGTACTTTGGGTTGAATAATTAGGGAAAATGTTAATCATGATATGATTATGATGGAGAATCATGGGTTTGGGTTTAGCTGTGGCATGTCATTAAGGAGGGGGGGGTTACCTCTTTGTCTAGCTTAAAAGGCTAGTGCTGATACATAGCTTCTTAATGGTTAAGATGTTAGTAGAGATGATCAGGCTTCGAAGTAGGATAGGGGGGTGGATTCTACTACGATTGGTATGAAACTGTGATTGGCCCCGCAGATCTCTGAGCATTGGCCGTAAAAGACTCCTGGGCGGGTGGTGATGAATGATGTTTGGTTTAGCCGGCCTGGGATAGCGTCGGTCTTTACTCCTAATGTGGGTACAGCTCATGAGTGGAGTACGTCGTCAGCAGTGACAATAATACGGATGGGGGATTCTATTGGGATAATAACGCGATGGTCGACTTCTAGTAGGCGGAAGTGTCCTAGTGGGAGTTCGACTGTGGGGGTTATGTATGAGTCGAATGAGAGATCTTTGAAGTCGGTGTACTCGTAGGATCAGTATCATTGATGTCCAATGGCTTTTAAGGTCAGGTCTGGTTCGTCGATTTCGTCTATTATGTAGAGGATTTGTAAGGATGGTAGGGCGAGTAGAATCAGGACGATGGCTGGGAGGATGGTTCAAACTAGTTCAACTTCTTGGGCGTCGACGGTGTTTGAGGATAGTTTTTCTATTAATATAAGGGTCAATAGATATAGGACCAGGCTGCAGATTGTTAGGGCGACTATTAGGGCGTGGTCGTGGAATTCTACTAGTTCTTCTATGATGGGGGATGAGGCGTCTTGGAATCCTAGTTGTGAGTGGTTAGCCATGTGGAGGTGTACAGGACTTTCACCTGTGGCTTGGCTTTGACAGGGCCATGTAATTGGTTTACTAACATCTCATATGAGAAAGAAGCATAAGTGGTTTAGTATGCGGTTGGCTTGAAACCAGCATGTGAGGGTTCGACTCCTTCCTTTCTTGTACTTGGACGAAGGCGGGTTCTTCGAAGGTGTGGTGTGGGGGTGGGCAGCCGTGGATTCATTCGATGTTGGTGTGGGTTAGTTCTGGTTGTAAGATTTTTCGTTTGGAGGCAAAGGCCTCTCAGATGATAAATGTTAGTATAATTACGGCGACTATTGAGATTAGTGAGCCAATAGATGATAGGGTATTTCATGATGTATAGGCGTCCGGGTAGTCGGAGTATCGCCGTGGCATGCCGGCTAGTCCTAAGAAGTGTTGGGGGAAGAATGTTAGGTTTACACCTGTGAATATGACTCCAAAGTGGGCTTTGGCTCATGTTTGGTTTAGGGTGTATCCTGTAAATAGGGGGAATCAGTGGGTGAGTCCTGCTAGGATGGCAAATACAGCCCCTATTGATAGTACGTAGTGGAAGTGTGCTACTACGTAGTATGTGTCGTGTAGGGCAATATCTAGTGAGGAGTTTGCTAGGATAATTCCTGTAAGGCCTCCGATGGTGAAGAGGAAGATAAACCCCAGAGCCCATAGTATTGGGGGGTCTCATTTGATAGTCCCTCCGTGTAGTGTGGCTAGTCAGCTGAAGACTTTAATTCCGGTTGGGATGGCAATGATTATGGTGGCGGATGTGAAGTATGCCCGGGTGTCCACGTCTATTCCTACTGTGAATATGTGGTGTGCTCATACAATGAATCCTAGGAATCCGATTGATAGTATGGCTCATACTATACCCATATAGCCGAATGGTTCTTTTTTGCCTGCGTGGTAGGCCACCACGTGCGAGATGATTCCAAATCCTGGGAGGATGAGGATGTATACTTCTGGGTGTCCGAAGAATCAGAAGAGGTGTTGGTATAGGATGGGGTCTCCTCCTCCGGCGGGGTCGAAGAATGTTGTGTTTAGGTTGCGGTCTGTAAGGAGTATGGTGATGCCGGCAGCTAGGACGGGTAGAGATAGTAGGAGGAGTACGGCAGTGATTAGGACAGATCAGACGAACAGGGGGGTTTGGTACTGCGATAGGGCGGGGGGTTTTATGTTGATGGCAGTGGTGATGAAATTAATTGCCCCTAGGATGGAGGACACACCTGCCAGGTGGAGGGAGAAGATGGCTAGGTCCACTGAAGCTCCGGCGTGGGCTAGGTTTCCGGCTAGGGGAGGGTAGACGGTTCACCCTGTGCCCGCCCCTGCTTCTACTGTGGATGAGGCTAGTAGGAGGAGGAAGGATGGGGGAAGTAGTCAGAAGCTTATGTTGTTTATACGGGGGAATGCCATGTCAGGGGCGCCGATTATGAGGGGGACTAATCAGTTTCCAAATCCTCCAATTATGATTGGTATTACTATGAAAAAGATTATTACGAAGGCATGAGCAGTAACAATTACGTTGTAGATTTGGTCGTCTCCCAGTAGGGTTCCTGGTTGGCCTAACTCTGCGCGGATAAGTAGGCTTAGGGCTGTGCCAATTATGCCAGCTCATGCGCCGAAGATTAGGTAGAGGGTGCCGATGTCTTTGTGGTTGGTTGAGAATAGTCATCGATTCAGGGTCACAGGTAAGATGGTAAGATGGCTGAGTGTTTAGGCGTTAGGCTGTAGTCCTTTTTACAGAGGTTTAACTCCTCTTCTTATCGATTCTGTAGTGAAGTTCATGTTGAGTTGCAAGCTCTTCGATATGTGTTAGAGGCACATCGGGATCTTTTAGGCAGAGGCCTGTTGGTTTTGGGCACCTAGCTGTTAACTAGGGTGTCGTGGGGTCGAAGCCCACCTGTCTAGGGAAGGCCCTGGCTTAATTAAGGCGTCTGAGTTGCATTCAGGAGATGTAGGTTAGCACCCTACGGGTCTTAGCAGAAACTAAGAGGGTTCAACTCTTGTTTAAGGCTTTGAAGGCCTTTGGTTTAGAAATTATCCTAAGTTTCTTAAGTGGTGGTGAGGATTATGGGGGAGAGTGGTAGGAGCGAGGTGGACAGGGAGGTGAGTGTGGGAATTAGGATGTTGGTTGGGCTTTTAGTAGATCATTGCTTCATTTTGTTTGAGGGGCTTGGGGGAAGAGTGATTGTTGAGCAATATGCTAGGCGGAGGTAGAAGAAGAGCCCTAGTAGTGAGAGTATGGAGATGATTGTAGCTGTTACAGTTATCTCTTGTTTGGTGAGTTCTTGGATGATAAACCATTTGGGTAGGAAGCCTGTTAGTGGGGGGAGACCTGCAAGTGATAGGAGTGTTAGTATGAGGGTTGCGGTTAGTACGGGGGTTTTGGTTCATGAGGTTATTAGTGTGGTTAGTTTTAGGGTTTTGATTGTGTTTATGGTGAGGAAGATGGAGGTAGTTATTAGGGTATAGATGTAGAAGGTTAGCAAGGTTAGTTTAGGGTTGTAGATGATAATGGTGGTTATCCACCCTAGGTGTGAGATGGATGAGAAGGCTATGATTTTTCGGGTTTGTGTTTGGTTGAGCCCCATTCAGCCACCTAGGCCGATGGATATGATTGATATGGTGGTGAGTAGTGTGGGGTTTAGTGAGTGTGAGGTGAGGAGTAGGATGGTTGTTGGTGGGAGTTTTATTAGCGTTGAGAGGAGCAGGGCGGTGGTGAGGGAGGACCCTTGTAACACCTCTGGAAATCAGAAGTGGAATGGGGTTAAACCTAATTTAATGGCGATGGCGGTGGTTAGCAGTAGGCATGATGGAGGGTGGGTGAGTTGGGTGATGTCTCACTGTCCGGTGACCCATGCGTTGGTTATACTGGAGAATAGGACTAATGTTGAGGCAGCTGCTTGTACTAGGAAGTATTTGGTTGTAGCTTCGATGGCCCGGGGGTGGTGGGATTTTGAGATTAGGGGGATGATAGCAAGGGTATTGATTTCTAGTCCGGTTCAGGCTATAACTCAGTGGTTGCTTGTAATTGTGATTGTGGTCCCTAGTAGGAGGCTTGAGGTGGTAATAAGTTTTGCTAGGGGGCTCATTAGTAGGGGAAGGAGTTGAACCATCATTTTCGGGGTATGGGCCCGATAGCTTTGTTAGCTGACCCTACTAGGAAGTAATATAAAGGAAGTATGGAGGATTTTGATTCCTTTTGTGTAGGTTCGATTCCTGCTTTTCTAGGCTGACTAGGAAATGAGAGGGTTGGTGTACCTCTATGTTCACTTTATCACAGTGACCCTTGGTGTTCGGGCACATTTCCTTAGGAAAGGAGGTAGGCCCGCATAAGAGATTGGTATGCTAGTGTGTCAGAGGTGTAGGGATAGTGTTAGTGGGAGGAAGTTCTTTCAGAGTAAGTGTATTAGCTGGTCGTATCGGAATCGTGGGTAGGAGGCTCGAACTCATAGGAAGCTTGATGAGAGGAGAAGGGTCTTTGTGGCCAGGATGATGGGGAATAGCTCTTGGGGTGGGTTGAGTGTGCTGGGGTTTAAGAATAGGAGGGTGGTTAGTGTGTTTATTAGTATGATGTTTGCATATTCGGCTAGGAAGAAGAGGGCGAAGGGTCCTGCGGAGTATTCTACGTTGAAGCCTGAGACTAGTTCGGACTCTCCCTCTGTGAGGTCGAATGGGGAGCGGTTTGTTTCGGCCAGGGTTGAGATGTACCATATTATGGCTAGGGGCCAGGACGAGAATATTAAGTATAGGGGCTCCTGTGTGGCGGCCAGGGTGGTTATGGTGTAATTTCCGCTTAATATGACTACGGATAGGAGGATGATGGCTAGTGTTACTTCGTAGGAGATAGTCTGTGATACTGCTCGTAGTGCGCCAATTAGGGCGTATTTTGAGTTGGATGCTCAGCCGGACCATAGGATTGAGTAGACGGCCAGGCTGGATATTGCTAGGAGGAAGAGGAGGCCCAGATTTAAGTCTACAAGGGGTGAGGGTAGGGGGAGAGGAGCTCAGATTGTTAGTGCAAGGAGGAGGGCTAGTATTGGGGTTATGATAAAGAGGAGGGGCGAGGATGTGGAGGGGCGGATGGGTTCTTTGATAAATAGTTTGACTCCGTCGGCAATGGGTTGTAATAGCCCGAGGGGGCCTACGATGTTTGGCCCTTTTCGGGATTGTATGTAGCTTAGGATTTTTCGTTCGATCAATGTGAGGAATGCTACGGCAATTAAGATAGGGACTATGTAAGTTAGTGTTATGATGGGGTAGGTTGGAGGGGTATTTGGTCAGATCATGTAGGGTGAGCTAGAGAGAGGATTTGAACCTCTGTGGTAAAGGGTTTAAGTCTTTTGCAATTGCCGGGCTCTGCTACACTAGCAACCTTTGTCTGGGGTGGTGGGGGGGGGTCCTTAGGCGGTTGAGTTGGGGGCACCGCTTTAGGGGGAGGGCGTGCTTGGGGTATTGGCCCTGCTCCTCCGGTCCTTTCGTACTAGGAGGGGCTAGTCATAGATAGAAACCGACCTGGATTGCTCCGGTCTGAACTCAGATCACGTAGGACTTTTAATCGTTGAACAAACGAACCCTTAGTAGCGGCTGCACCACTAGGATGTCCTGATCCAACATCGAGGTCGTAAACCTCCCTGTCGATAGGGGCTCTTGAGGGAGATTGCGCTGTTATCCCTGGGGTAGCTTGGTTCATTGGTCAATTTTATTGGGTCTGGGTACTGTTGGCACGTTGAGGGGTTGCTCTTAGTTAAGGGGTTTGGCCTTATTTTTGGAGGGTTTGCTTTTCTCCAAGGTCGCCCCAACCTAAAAATGTTAGCCAGCTGTTTTGGGTGGTGAGCCTGGTAGGTTTGGGGGGGTTTGTTAGTGGCTACTGATTTTGAAGTTCCACAGGGTCTTCTTGTCTTATGTGGTTATCCCTGCTTTTGTACAGGGGGATCAGTTTCACTGACTATCTGTAGGAGACAGTTGGGGCCTCGTTTAGCCATTCATACAGGTCTCTATTTATGGGACAATTGATTGCGCTACCTTTGCACGGTTAGGATACCGCGGCCGTTGAACGTGGTGTCACTGGGCAGGCATCACCTTCAATACTTGTTTGGCTGAAGGCTATGTTTTTGGTAAACAGTCGGGCCCTGGGTTTGCCGAGTTCCTTTTGCAGATTTTAGTCGTCCTAGATATGCGCTCCTGAGTTGGGTTAACAGGGTGTGTTCAATGTTTGGTCGGGGGGCTTGATATTGTGGTTGTACTGTTAATAGTATTTAGGCTGGCGCTTAAGGAGGCGTAGTGCCTGGGTTACTCGTTCTAGCATTGATTCATCTATTGTTATAGGTTGGCCTGCTGGGGATGTAGGGAGTCGTATAGTCTTTGGATTTTTTGTTTGATGAGCTTTGACGCACTCTTTGTGGGTGGCTGCTTTAGGGCCCACTGGTTTGGGGTGGAGTAGAGTTATCCTCTAGTGGAGGTTGTATCCTTTTTTAAAGGGGCTGTACCCCCTTAAAATAGCTCTTAGCCTGCTACGTGGGTGTTTGGTGGGTTGTCGGAGGGGCGTGGCTAAGGGGGAACTTAAATTCGTTTCGCAGGCAACCAGCTATCACCCAGCTCGGTTGGCTTTTCACCGCTACTGACAAGTCATCCCACTCTTTTGCAACAGAGACGGGTTAGCTCAGGGGTAGCTGCTTGTAAGTAGCTCGCTTGGGTTTCGGGGGGGCAGACTTAAGCTCTCTGTGTCTGGTTGTTCTTGCTAAATCATGATGCAAAAGGTACAAGGGCTTATCTTTGCTGTGCAATGCTCGATTTGTCATTGCTATTTCATCTTTCCCTTGCGGTACTATTTCTATAGCGTCACTGGGTACTTTTCTATCTCCTATACTAGGTTTGGGGATAATGTTTTAGTTTAGTGTGGTAGTGGGTTCTTGATTGTGGTTGGTGGAGCTAGGGTAGGCATCAGGGCGATCTGGTGGGTGGCAGATATCTTTCAGGTGTAAGCTGAATGCTTTATGTTGTAGCTACGCCCCGGGTGTGCTAAGTGCACCTTCCGGTACACTTACCTTGTTACGACTTACCTCATCTTTAGCTGCGTCTTGTGTTAGTTACGGATTTTAGGAGCTTATGAGGAGGGTGACGGGCGGTGTGTACGTGCCCTAGGGCCAGCTTAAAGAAGGCTATCTTGTCCTACTTTACTGCTAAATCCTCCTTTTAGGGGCAGGTTTCAGGCCCCCTTCCGTTGAGGGTTATTCTATCTTAGAAAATGTAGCCCATTTCTTCCACTTCGTGGGCTATACCTTGACCTGTCTTGTTAGCGGGCTGGTGTAGGGCTGTTGAGTCCACTGCTGTTCTTTCATGAGGTGGGCTGGCGACGGCGGTATGTAGGCTGCTTTGGCAAGAAGTGGTTGGGTGGATCGTGGATTATCGATTACAGAACAGGCTCCTCTAGGTGGGTTTAGGGCACCGCCAAGTCCTTAGAGTTTTAAGCGTTTGTGCTCGTAGTTCTCGGGCGGATGTTTGTGTGTGGTAAGCATCTGGATTTAGGGCCAAGCATAGTGGGGTATCTAATCCCAGTTTGTGCCTTGGCTTTCGTGGGGGGTGGTAGGTCGTGGGTGTTAAGATCGTCTTTAGGTTGGGTTTAGGGGTGCCCTGGGCTTGTGACGGCTCGGGTCACGGCTTGATCTTAATTGGCTGTGATAGTTTTGGCCCACTCTTTACGCCGGGTACGGTTAATTTGGGTCTCTTGTGTGACCGCGGTGGCTGGCACAAGATTTACCAACCCTAGGTTGCTTTAACTAAGTCAGGTTTACACCTATTGCTTAATGTTAGCTACTGCTGAGTGCCCGTGGGGGTGTGGCTAAGCAAGGCGTTTTGGGCTGCTGGGGCGTGCCTGATGCCTGCTCCTTTTGCCTTGGTAAGGGGTTGGGGGCGTTTGCACTGGGATGCGGATACTTGCATGTATACGTTAAGCAAGAATTAATGGTAAGGTTAGGACTAAGTCTTTTTGTCCTGGGGAAAAGGAATATCCGTCTTGGCATCTTCAGTGCCATGTTTTTGTTTTAAACTACAAGGACAGGGGCTTATTTTGCTTAAGTAAAAAAAGTGGGCGAACGAGTGTAAAAATTTACGCTGAGGTAGGGAAATAGTGAGTGTAAAATAGCTAAACAAAAAAATAGTGGGGGAGATAAATGAGGAAGTAAAAAAGTGAATCTTTATCAACGAGGGGTGCCTTAAAATTGTATGAAGTTCGAGGAGGTGAACGAGTGTAAAAATTTACGCTGAGGTAGGGAAATAGTGAGTGTAAAATAGCTAAACAAAAAAATAGTGAGGGGAAATAAATGAGGAAGTAAAAAAGTGAATCTTTGTCAACGAAAAGGGTGCCTTAAAATTGTATGAAGTTCGAGGAGATTGTTTGTTTTTAAGGAATTTTTAAGAAATACAAGGAATATTTTATTCTTATTTTGTGAGGGTTAGAAGTTCGAGAAGAGTTGAAAAGGTGAAAAATATGTCTAGCAAGCATTAATCCAATAATCCCATAGTAAGGGGTTGTGGAAGAGCCATAACCAAGTGTAAGACAAAGTGCATCAGTGTTAAGATGAGACCGCCTAACATTTAAGCCATATCATTAATTAACGCCTGAGGACGACGAATAGACCGCAACGCATTTTGTGTCCATGTCAACCACCGTCTCCATCTCTCCGAAAGGAAATGCCGAGTGAAGAGCCCCGAGAAAAACTACCCGAGGCGCCAGAATCACCAAGATGCCGCGATTACGAGGCAAGGAGTACATATATAGCGAACCAGATGAATCTGTGAAGATCACTAGGAGCTAAATCAACCGATTCATGTGCCTGACCGAGGAACCAGAGGCGCAAAAGTGCAAGTAATGGAAGGGTGTAGGGGGAAAGAAAGAGCCTGAAGCTGGTCATAGGAAACCTTACTTACGTCGAGTTGGTGATTTCTCGTGAGATGCGAAGCTAATAAATAACCTGATACCTGAAACTTACCTTCCGAGAGATTTCTCATCAATGGACTGCCGCCGTTAAGCCCCATTACAGAGGCACTGCCGTATCCTAAGAGCTAAAGAAATAAAGAGACCCAGAAGCTTGTCCTAGAGCATTCAACTCACTCCCATCAACCATTACATTATCAATCCTACTGAAGCAAAACCGAACTAGATCATATAACCATCCAAAAAGAGTAATATGACATTAGAGCATGAGACCTACAATCCATAACACATTAGTATAATGTATGAAGGATAACTGTTTAATGCCCGATACACATAGTGTATATAAATCTAGCTCCACAGTACTGTGGGGGGGTAGGGGGGGCACGCTATCAATGGGGGGCCTAGTAGCTTAGAGTGCTGGTGGCAGTGCACTTGGGCTTTTAGGTTTGTATGGTGTAGAGGGCTACTCTGGGGTTGGTAGTGGGGGTTGGGCCCCCCCTTCATTCTCCTCTCCCCCAGTAACTCTAAGAAGGGTCTACCTTCACTCTTTGGCTTACAAGACCAATGTTTTTTATAAACTATTAGAGTTTATTTGAGGATTTTGTTTTCTAGGGAGGAGGTAATGGGGAGTAGAATGAGAATAGTGGTAAAGTAGGTGATTGAGGCTAGTTGCCCGATGATGATGAAGGGGTGCTCTACAGGTTGGCTTCCTACCCAAGTTAGGATAAATAGGTTGGCTGCTAGGGCCCAGAATAGAAGCTGTGACATAGGGCGAAAGGCTATAGTGCGTTGTTTTGATTTATGGAGAAGGGGGCTTAGGAATAGGACTAGTACGGAGGCGGCTAGGGCTAGAACCCCTCCTAGTTTATTGGGGATTGAGCGAAGGATGGCATATGCGAATAGAAAGTACCACTCTGGCTTGATATGGGGAGGAGTAACTAGGGGGTTTGCTGGGGTGAAGTTTTCTGGGTCTCCTAAGAGGTTGGGGGAGAATAGGGCTAGGGATATGAGTAGGAGTAGTATGATTATAAATCCTAGTAGGTCCTTTGTAGAGAAGTATGGGTGGAATGGGATCTTATCGCAGTTTGATGGGATACCTAAGGGGTTGTTTGACCCTGATTCGTGTAGGAAGGTAAGGTGGATAAGGACTAGGCTAGTGATTATGAATGGAAGGAGAAAGTGTAGGGTGAAGAATCGGGTCAGGGTTGGGTTATCTACTGAGAATCCACCTCAGGCTCACTCTACGAGGGTTTGTCCGATGTAGGGGATTGCAGAGAGCAGGTTTGTAATGACTGTAGCACCTCAGAATGATATTTGGCCTCAGGGTAGGACGTAGCCAACGAAGGCTGTTGCTATTAGGGTTAGTAGGAGGATAATTCCTGTGTTTCAGGTTTCTTTGTAGAGGTAGGAACCATAGTAGTAGCCTCGAGCAATGTGGAGGTAGATGCAGATAAAGAAGAGGGAAGCTCCGTTTGCATGCAGGTTGCGAATTAGCCACCCGTACTGTACGTTTCGGCATGTGTTAGCCACGGATGAGAAGGCTAGGGTGGTATCTGCAGTGTAGTGGGCGGCTAGGAGTAGTCCGGTTAGGATTTGCGTTGTAAGGCAGATTCCCAGGATAGACCCGAAATTTCATCAGGCTGAGATATTTGGGGGGGTGGGTAGGTCGATTAGGGAGCTGTTTACTATTTTTAGTAGGGGGTGAGATTTTCGTAGGTTGGGGGCCATTAGGGTTTTGGTTATAAGAGTAGTAGGGCGATTAGGATGGAGAGGGCGAAGGTTCCTAGGTAGGCTTTAATAAGTCCTTTGTGTATGGTGGTTGAAGTTTTGGCTGCTGTAGTTTGTAGGTTGGCAAGCCCCTCTGGCCCTATTTTTTTGCATCAGGATAGATCTATTAGGTGGTTGGCAACCTTTTGTCCTGTGTCTATTAGGGTTGTGGCGCTTAGGCGGTGGGTTAGGGGGTTAAAGTATCCTAGTGTAAGGGAGAAGTTTAGGTAGCTGCTCTGCTTGGGTTGGACTGTGGGGGGGGTGGTGGTTAACTCTAGGGCTAAGAGGATGCCTAATGCTGTTACCAGGATGGCTGTGGTTTTTGTTAGTAGGGGTATGGTTATTGGTGGGGTGTGTGTGGGGGTTGTGTACGATGTGATTAGTAGGCCGGCTAGGATGCTTCCTAGGGCGAGACGGGTGATTGGGTTTGTAATTTGTGGGTTGTTTTCGTTGATTGGGGTAATTGCTGGTGTGCGGGTGAACCCTGTTTGTACTAGGAGGGTAATTCGTATGCTGTATGTGGCGGTAAAGGTTGTGGCTAGGAGGGTTATAAGGAGCGCTCAGGCGTTTAGGTGGGAGGTGTTTAGGTTTTCGATAATGAGGTCTTTTGAGAAGAACCCGGCTAGGAATGGGGTTCCTATTAGTGATAGGCTGCCGATTGTTAGGCAGGAGGTGGTGGTTGGGAGTGAGTTTTGCAGGCCACCTATTTTTCGGATGTCCTGCTCTCCGCTCAGGCTATGGATGATTGACCCGGAGCATAAGAATAGTATGGCTTTGAAGAAGGCGTGGGTTGAGATGTGGAGAAAGGCTAGCTGTGGGAGGTTGAGTCCGATGGTGACTATTATTAGCCCTAGTTGGCTAGACGTAGAGAAAGCAATGATTTTTTTGATGTCGTTTTGTGTGAGGGCGCAGGTGGCGGCGAACAGTGTGGAGATGGCACCCAGGCATAGGCATAGGGTTAGGGCTGTTTTGTTGTTGGTGAGGAGGGGGTGGGTGCGGATTAGCAGGAAGATTCCGGCTACTACTATTGTGCTTGAGTGGAGTAGGGCGGAGACTGGGGTGGGGCCTTCCATGGCGGCTGGCAGCCATGGGTGGAGGCCAAATTGGGCGGATTTTCCTGTGGCAGCTAGAATGAGGCCTAGTAGGGGGAGCGTTGGAGGTTCTGTGGGGGAAAATATTTGTTGAAGTTCTCAGGAGTTTAGGGTGGAGGCGAGTCAGGCTATGCTTAGGATAAGTCCGATGTCTCCAATTCGGTTGTAGAGCACGGCTTGTAGGGCTGCTATGTTGGCTTCTGCTCGTCCATGCCATCAGCTGATTAGTAGGAAGGATATGATACCCACTCCCTCTCAGCCAATGAAGAGTAGGAAGAGGCTGTTGGCTAGGGTTAGTGTTAGTATTGCAATTAGGAATGTTGTTAGGTAGGAGAAGAATTTTGTGATGTGCGGGTCTGATTCTATGTATGATATTGCGAACTGTAGGATAGACCACGTTACGAATAGTGAGAGGGGGAGGAATAGCATGGAGTACTGGTCTAGTTTAAGGCTGAGTGGGATTTTAAAGTTTATAGTGAATTTTCATTCTCAGTAGGAGGTGATACTGTCTAAGCCCGATTGGATAAAGATTGTTGTGGGTGCTAGACTGGTTAGGAAGGCGGCTTTGATAGCGAGGGTGGTGGTCTTAGGGGAGCTTTTAAAGCTCTTTAGGAGCATGGGGAGGAGTATGGGGGTTAGGATGGTTGTTAGTGTGACTAGTGTTAGTGTATTGAGGAGTAGGGCGGTCTCCATTACTTTTACTTGGATTTGCACCAAGATGGGTGGCTCCTAAGACCAGTGGATTACTCTTATCCTTTAAAAGCAAGGGGGCTGAGGTTTTAGACTCAGATGCAAGAATTAGCAGCTCTTGTTGGTTGAACCTCCCCTCGGCAGGTAAGAAGGGTCTAACTTCTATTTTTAGGGTCACAGTCTAATGTTTGGTTTAAACTATACTTGCATGAGAGGGGCCCGGAGATTAGCTGAGGTTTGAGGATTAGAAGGATTATAGGGAGGAGGTGTAGGGTTATTAGTAGGTGCTCTCGTGTGGTGGAGTTTTGGAGTGTTGTGATGTGGGAGGGTAGGGTCCCTCGTTGGGTTGTGGTTAGTATGAATAGTGTGTATGAGGCAGTTAGTAGGGTGGCGGTTCCGGTGAGGAGAATTGTAGGGGGGGATCAGTTAAATAGTGCAACCATGATGTTTAGTTCTGCTATTAGGTTGGTGGTTGGGGGTAGGGCTATATTAGTTAGGTTGGCTAGTAGTCATCAGATGGCTATTAGGGGGAGTAGGGGCTGTAGTCCTTGAGTTAGGAGGAGGATGCGGCTGTGTGTGCGTTCGTAGTTTGTGTTGGCTAGGCAGAATAGTATTGAGGAGGTGAGTCCGTGGGAGATTATTAAGATTATGGCCCCTGAGAAGGATCAGTGGGTTTGGATTATGCATGCGGCGATGACTAGGCCTATGTGGCTTACGGAGGAGTAGGCGATGAGTGACTTTAGGTCGATTTGGCGTAGGCAGATTGAGCTGGTTATTAGTGCTCCTCATAGGGCAAGAGTGATAAATGGGTAGTGGAGGGGGTTATTTTGGGGTATGCTTGTTAGGTAGGTAATGCGTATGATGCCGTATCCTCCTAACTTTAGGAGGAGGGCGGCGAGTAGTATTGATCCTGCAATTGGAGCCTCTACGTGGGCCTTTGGTAGTCAGAGGTGTAGACCATATAGGGGGGCTTTTACTAGGGCACGAATGGTTGGCCTCTGCTCCCACAGACGAAGAGCCAGCAGAGAACCGTGCACCTGGCACTGTGGTCCACATAGTCCCCTTCGCAATGATGCCACCTGCATTGCTCTCGCT
>JAOXNP010077778.1:0-10566 GCA_028571245.1 Chromodoris orientalis
CACTACTATTTTTAAATATGAATTTGAATCTTTATAGAACCCTTCGCCAGTGTAGCAACTTTACATACCACTCCTATCCAAAGAATTGTCACAGTGTTTCTTCGTCTTTGAGTATTGCTTTAGTGTTTATATGTTGCTTTTAACAACAGTAAAGCATTGATCGTATGGTTGCTTGGCAACAGAATACATGTTCCAGCTTTTGATGGATAAGTTCACCATTTTAGTTAGCGCACGTTTGCTTGCATTCATTCAATACCACGTGGTCCAACTATGGGCAAGTGTATATCTACGTCATCGTGGCCAAGCAGTCGAAATATGGACTCACCCAGGTTTTTCAAGTTGGTCTTATTCTCACATGAAATTGAGGAAATGATGACAATTTCATATCCCTTCAGTTTGCCTTTATGTCCCAAACAGCGTTTTCTGTTAAGAAACGCCATGCACTAAAATGTATATTCCAACATTCATACCATCTGGCAATGTTCTCCAACCTTACAAATTACACATTCATGCTTCTGTCAGGGAATGAATAGCAAAATTTAGTGATATACAGCATTAAGTGTATTGATGCAACTTATTCTTTACCAGTAGTATACATATATTTAAGAGATATATTTAGGTCACTGATTGGAATTTGTAATACTTTCTGTGTCTGTTACCTAACCATTTAAATATTGTGAAAACAGAAGTTCTTCTTTGGCAATCCGTAGCAAGATAAATCCAAGCAAGAAGAAGACCAAACTAATGTGTCCATGCTTGATTAACCTATCTATAGGGTTAAAATGATGTACACACTTTTTATCACACATTTTTGGCCCATTTGATGTCCACCATTGCTACCACATTTTACTGATTTAAGATTCGTCTGTTAAGGAATAAAGCACGGGATTTCTGTGGCTTCTCTATGTTTAGGTTTTGTTTGCCTTATACCTAAAACAAAATAAATATTGTTCATATACTATTGGTCTTGTCACCATCACCATTGACGTCATCCCAGGCAGTGTATAGGCAACATGCAAGTGAAGTCCACTCGCTTCTGCCTTTTGCAGTTGTTTCCAGTTGCATCTAGTTTTTTTTCTTTATATTTATTCGTACCCATTATTCTCCTTCGCTTAAACTTCAATGTGAACCTTTAAAAGTAAACCCTTACTGGTTGTGTGACGTGGGTTTATGACCTATCCGCATTTTGTACTGTTCTCTCTTGTGGGTTCACTTGGGCTTCTCGAAAAAAAATAAAAATATGCCCACTATCAGCCATCACTTCATGTCTAGAGCGACGAGTTAGGGAGCATTCTTCTTTCTCGATTTTATATTCTGTCCTTCTATCGTCCATTATCCATTTTCTGTTTAAGTTGATTTGAAATGTAATGAATGGTGAAGTATCGGGATTGGGATGTAGAAATTTTAAGTTCCTTTCAATGAATTAAAGAAATGGGATTTTTTATTTGCTTTTCTTATGTTTTTTAAATTTCTTGTTTTGATTTCCAATTCTTCTGTTTGTTTGTTGCTGTTGTTGTTTTTTTTATTTTGCACATTTGCTAAGGTTTTCTGTCGTAATATTGGCCATGCACTACTATTTCAAATATGAATCTGAATCTTTATAGAAACCTTATGCAAGTGTAGCAACTTTACATACCACTCCTATCCAAAGAACTGTCACAGTGTTTCTTTGTCTTTCAGAATGGGTTTAGTATTTGCATGTTGCTTTTAACCACAGTAAAGCATTGGTCGTATGCTTGCTTGTCATCGCAATACATGTTTCAGCTTTTGGTGGATAATTTGATCATTTTGCTCAGCGCAAGTTTGCTTACTTGAAGATTGGGCCACCTTCTCAGAATGGTTACAAGATTATGATCTAATCTTTCACCATTGCTACAATGTTTTAGATAGAGGTGGTCAGTCAAAGTAAGTATTATGGGTATTGTTTTATCATTTAAACAGATTGTGTCCTTTCGGTTTATGCTGTTGTATCAGGAAATTTGGTCTGAAATTTGAAGTGTACTCACTACTTACCACGTATTGGATTGTAGTTTTTCTGGTTGTCTGTGTCAGGATAATCCTTTAATGTTTGCAGTCATCCTTTTCTGACACATTGTCGTCGAATATCACGTTGTTCAGCCATGAGCAAGTTCACATAATATCATGATGAACATGGACAAACATTTGAATTTTTTGGATCTACCGAGTTTTGAAATTTAAGTGTATTCTTACGAAAAATGGTGCAAATTGATAGCTATTTGTTTAACTTGAGTTGGCCATTTGTCCTAAATATTGTTGTCTATTAAAGGAAGCCATACATTATAGTGTTCATCCTAACACTCATACCATTTAACAATGTTCTCCAACTTATAGAGAATCCACGTCTCAGCTTCTATCACGGAATACTCAGCGGCAGTTGGTTAAATGCACTATTAACTCTATTCATGTAACTAAATCTTTACTGCAGTGATACATTAAACCGATGGCTATCTACCAATACCTGGCGATTTCAATCGTCTTTTTGTCTATGTCTGTAATCCTTGAGCCCTGTGTCAATGCTTCTCTTACCTAGCTAAAGAATTGAAACGGTGGCACCTTTTGGAGTTCTGATGAAAAGCCTGACTGGCTGTCTGACCTACATCTATGCCCTAAGACCATTTTGACTTTCTTGTACTCTTCTCCCTGGTGATGCAACTCCTCGAAGATAGATGGAGACAATCAATTGTCCCTTCATGCCATCTCTGCATATCCTAAGAGGCGTGTAAGGTGACACTCTTCTACCTGGGTTTTATCTTCAGCCTAGCTGCTCTTGCCTTCCTCTAACGTCCGTGCCCTATTTTATGAATAATGAGATTTGATATCGAGTGCATGGTCAAATATTGGGATTGGGGCTGTAGGGAACTTTAACGCCTCAGCCATACAACAAAAAAAAACCCTTAGGGCTTTTCCTTTCTTTCTCTTTTTTCCCCCTGTAATTCTTTTTATTTTTGTTTGTTTTTTTATTTTTATTTCTGCTGGTTTCGCCCAGGCATAGAAGGGCAACTTTCATCAGTTGCATTTGTGTCTTGTCGCATTAACCTTTGTTGTCCGGAAAGATGGTTTGAAATTGTAAGTGTTAATCAACAACATGACGTCTTCAAGGGTTATTGGTTTCATGTGCTGCCTCTGTAGATAACGCTGTGATTACTACAGTCATCGTTTTTTTGAGCTATTATCGTCGAACATCACATTGTGCATCATGGCAAAGCATTCTGATTTTTCGCTCTCCCAAATTTTTCAAGTGTGCCATATTCATAAAATGGAGCAAACGATGGCAATTCATATCCCTTTAAGTTGGCCTTTATGTCCTAAACATCGTTGCCTATTAAAGGACGTCATGCACTAATATAAATATATTCCAACACTCTTATCATTTCACAATATTTTCCAACTTTACAAATCACATATTCCAGCTTATGTCATGGACTGAATAGCAAAAGTTAGAAATATGCAGTGTTAAGTGTATTGATGCAATTCATTCTTTACCAGCTCGATGCGTTTAACCGATATTATTCTATCACCTACTGGCGTTTTTAACGCTGTCTCTACCTCTTGCGCAACCATTGAAAATATTGTTAAAACGGAAGCTCCGCTGTGGCAACCCGTAGCAAGATAAGCCGAAAGAAGAAGAAGAAGGCTATAACATTGTGTCCATGCTTGTCTAACCCACCTATAGATTTGAAATGACAATCACACTTCTTGGCACACATTTTTGTCCCATTTCAGTTTCACCATTGCTACCACCTTGTATTTATTTTAGATTCGTCTGGTAAGGAATAAGGAACAGCATTTTTATAGTCTCCCTATGTATTTGTGTGCATGCCCTATACCTACAACAAAATAATTTTTTTTCATACACTATTGGTCTTGTCGTCATCACCATCAGAGTATAGGCAGCAGCCACGAGAAGTCCACTAGCTTTTACTTTTCGAAATTATTTCCAGTTGTCTCTAGATTTCTCTTTATATTTATAACTCGTATCCATTCTTCTCCTTATCTTAAACTTCAAAGTGTACCTTTAAAGGTAAAACCTGCCTCGCTGTCTGACGTGGTTCTATTACCTATCAGCATCTTATACTGTTCTCCCTTGTGGGTTCACTGGGGCTTCTCAGAAATGGAAGAAGATAATACAAACCCAATGTCAGATATCACTACATGTCCTAAGAGGCGAGTTAGGTAGCACTACTCTTTCTCGATACTATGTTTTGTCCTTTTATCTTGAATTCTTCATTTCCTTTTTAAATTGATTTGAAACGTAGTGCATGGTCCTGTATCCGGATTGGGGATGTAGAAATTTTAACTTCTTTGCCATGACATAAAAAAATGTTGTTTTTTTCTTTGCTGTTCAATTCTTTCTTTTTAATTTTCTTGTTTTGTTTTCTAGATCTTTGGTTTGTTTGTTTGTTTTTACTTTACACATTTGCAAAGGTTTCTTCCCTAATATTGGCCATGTACTACTGTTTTCAAATATGAATCTCAATATTTATTGAAGCATTTTGCAAAACTTTACATACCACCTTCAACAAAGAAATTGTCACAAGGATTTTTCATCTTTCAGTGTTATTTTTTTTTTCTTTTTGTATTTTGATTTTAATGAAATTAAATTTTACTATGGCTGATTGTCTGCAGTAAACATGTTCCAACTTTTGGTGGATCATTTGATCATTTTAGTCAGCGCAAGTTTGTATACTTGAAGATGAAGATTTGAACCACTTACTTGGAATGGTTACAAAATTGTAATATAATCTTTCACCATTGTTACAATACTAATTAGAAAGAATTTGTCAGTCAAAAACCTTGTTATGACAGTGTATCCTTTTAAGCTGATTGTGTGTCGTTTGGCTTTACTCTGTCGTATTACAGTTGTAATTGGAAATGTACCAACTACTTGAGAGTGTACTGGGTTATAGTTTTCCTGGTTCTGTCTCTCTGGATAATTCTGCCATTTTTGCATTCATCGTTTTCTGACACATTGTCGTCGAATATCACTCTCTTCAGCAATTGGCAAGTTCACATATGATGAACATGGACAAACAGCAAATTGTTTTTGCTCTACCGAATGTTGGAATATAGGAGCAGTCTCGCGTCAAATGGTTCAAGTCGGTGGTATATTAATTGTTTACCTTGAGTTAGCTTGTTGTCCTAAACATTATTGTCTGTTAAAGGACGCCATGCATTAAAGTGTCCATTTAAACACTCATACCATTTAACAATGTTCTCCAACTTATTCAGAATACACATCACAGCTTCTATCACGGATTACCTAGCAACAGATGGTTAAATGCACTGTTTGTTGCATTTATGTAATTTATTCTTTACTACAGTGATGCATTGAACCGATGGCTGTCTACCAATAACCTGCGATTCCAGTCATCTCTTTGTCTATTTCCATAATCTTTGAGCCTTATGTTGGCGTTCATGACCTAAAAACCGTTGTCTATTAAAGGACGCCATGCACTTAAATGCATTTTCCAACACTCATACCTTTCACAATGTTCTCCAACTTTACCAGTTACACATTCCAGCTTTTGTCAGGAAAAGATTATCAAAATTTAGTAATATGCAGTTTTAATTGTATTGATGCTACTTGTTCTTCACCAGCGATATGCATTTAACCGATATGTTTCCGTCACTGGCTGGCGTTTTTAAAAATATCTTTGTCTGTTGCAAAACCATGGAAATATTGTGAAAACGGAAGATCCGCTGTGGCGACCCTCAGCGAGGTAACTCGAATCAAAAAGAAAGAGACTGTAACCTTGTCAGTGGTCATGCTTGCCTAACCCACCTATAGAGTTGAAATGACTTACACACTTCTTGGCACACATTTTTGTCACATTTCACTTTCACCATTGCTACCATCTTGTATTGATTTGAGATTCGTTTGAAAAGGAATAAGGAACATCATTTCTATGGTTTCTCTATGCATTGGTGTGCATGTCATATACTTTAAACAAAATAAATGTTTTTCGTATATTGCTGGTCTTGTCACAATCACCATTGCCCGTCATCCCAAGCAGTGTATAGGCAACAGGCAACAGAAGTCCACTCTTTTCTACTTTTCGAGATAATGTTCTGTTGCATCTTGGTTTCTCTATATATTTATTCGTATCCACTTTATGCTTCGCTTGTACTTCAAGCATATTTAAAGGTAACCTATCCGCATCTTGTACTGCCCTCCCTTGTGGGTTCACTGGGACATCATGAAAATGGGAGAAGATAATACAAACCTAATGTCAGATATCATTATATGTCGTAATAGGCGAATTAGGTAGCACTATTCTTTCTGGATGTTATCTTCTGTCCTTTATTGTCCATTTTCTATTATCTGTTTAATTTAATTTGAAACTTAGTGTATGGTGAAGCATCGGGAATGGGTATGTAGAAATATTAAGTTCTTTGCCATGAAATAAAGAAATGGGATTTTTTCTTTGCTTTAACATTTTGTTCGTTAATTTTCATTTTTTGCTTCCCATGTCTTCTTCTTTTGTTGTTTGTGTTTGTTTGTTTTTAATTTTACATATTTGCTAAAGATATTGGCCATGCACTACTGTTTTCAAATATGGTTCTCAATCAGACCACCTTCATCAAAGGAATTGTTACTACGTTTCATCATCTTTCAGTATTGATACAGTGTTGTTGTTGTTGTTGTTGTTTTGTATTGCTTTTAATCGAAATAAAGCATTTTTCTTATGTATTTTTTTGTTGTTGTCAAGAATAAATATGTTCCAACCCTTGGTGGATTTTTTGGTCATTTGGGCCAGCACAAGTTTGGTTACTTGAAGATTTGAACCATTTTCTCAGAATAAGTACAATATTGTGATCTAATCTTCTACCATTGTTGCAATGCTTTTTAGATAGAAGTTGTGAATCAAAGCTAGTAGTATGAGCATTGTTTTCTAATTCTTCTTAAACTGATTGAGCTTTCGAATTTTGCTGTGTTATCAGGAAAGATGGTCTGAAAATTGGAAGTATACGAAGTACATGACCGCTTATTGGGTCAAAACTTTCCTGGTTCTGTCTCCCTGAATTATTGTATGATTTTTGCAGTCATCATTTTCTAACTCATTGTCGTAGAATATCACGTTGTTCAAACATGGCAACTTTGTACCGTGAATATGGACAGATTGCCTGTTTTTTGGATCTACCGAATTTTGGAATTTGGGAGCATTCTCACATATGGTGGAAGTTGATGGCATATTTGCTTTCCTCGATTTGACCATTTGTCCTCAATATTGTTATCCATTAAAAGACGCCATGGATTAAAGTATCCATTCTTACACACATATCATTTATTAATAATGTTCTCCAACATATTCAGATTACACATTCCAGCTTCGATCACGAAATACTTGGCAACAGTGTGTTTACATGCACTTATTAGTTGTATTCATGTAACATTCTTTATTACAGTGATGCATTAAACCGATGGCTATATGCCAATAACTGGCGATTTCTATTTGTGTATTTGCATATTCTTTTGAGCCTTTGGTTCGTGCTTCTCTTACCTACTTATAAAATTGAAACGGATGCACCTTTTTGAGTTGCGATGTAAAGCCTGACTGGCTGTCTGATCTATAATCTATGCCCTAAGACGATGTTGATTTTCTTGTACTGTTCTCCCATATGGGCTTACTGTGCCTCCTCGAAAGAGAAGGAGTAAATAAAATCTCCCTTCCTGCCATCTGTGCGTATCCTAAGAGGCGTGTAAGGTGGCACTCTTCTTCCTGAACTTTATCTTCAGTCCTGCTTCTACTGCCTTCCCCTAATATCCGCGTCCCATTTTCAGATTAATTAAATTTGAAATTTGAGCGGAATGTCAAATATCGGGATTGGAGCACTAGGAAAATTTGATACCTCAGCCATGAAAAAAAGACCCTGGCCTTTTTCCCTGCTTTTCTGATTTATTTTTCTTCTCTTCCCTCTTTCTTTTGTTCTTTTTACTTGCTTGTATTGGCCAAAAATGGAAAGGTAATTTGCATCAGTTTATAACTGAACGAAATGCCGGGCAACAATAAAGTTTGAGAATTTTCAATACATTTATTAGGTCTTTGACACGCTATAGTAGATTCTTGGGAGTTAAGTTTTTGTTTCATTTCCGGGTGACGTTTCTTCTTTCTTCATTCTATGCATTTGAAGGACACAGAGATTGTTGCCCTTTGATTTCTGAGCGGCAAATTTCAAGGTTTCATTTTTTGGCTTTCATAATCCTTCCATTGGATTCTGTTTATATGTTATCATGCGATTAGCCAAAAGAAGGAGAATTCAAATAGCGTTATGTAAGCGTTATCTTCTGTAACATTGGACATGCACTAAAGTTTCTAATTATGAATCTAAATTTTCATAAAGGTGCACTCCTCTGCCATCACAAGAAATGCCACAACATTTCTTGATCTTTCCGTTTTCAGTTACATCAATGTAAAGCACTTTTCTTGTAGTTGCATGTCAGCAGAAAACATTCTACAATAACAATATACTTTTTGTGATAAACATGATCATTTTGGCGGTCCATGTATTCTTACTTGAAGATTTGAACCAGTTTCCTAGAATGGTTACAAGATTATATGTATTTAAAAAACTCTTCTTACAAAGCTGCTTTGAGAAGGCGTTGTCAGTCAAATTCAGTATTGCAAGGATTGTTGTCTTGTTGAGAGAGATTGTGTTCTATGGCATCAACCTTTGGTGTCCCGAAAGATGGTCTGAAATCAACACCATGACGTCTTCAGAGTTATTGGTTTCTGGTGCTGTCTCTGTAGATAATGCTGTGATTTCTGCAGTCATCCTTTTGTGAGCCATTATCACATTGTCCAACTATGGGCAAATGTATATCTAGTGCATCATGGCCAAGAAGTCAATTTCCAAATAAGAAGGACCCGTGTGGGTTCTGGGAACGTCTCCAGCAAGGGAGAGTTAGCTAGGATATAGAACCACTGCCAGCAACTACGAAGCATGTCGTAAAAGGCGACTAAGGTAACAAGTCTCTCTGGAAGAGAACCCATGTATGTCCGTGCATGGCTTTTCCGTAACGCCGGGGGACAGGATCCTGGAGGCTGGGGCCGCTGATTGATTGTTGGGTCAGTCGTGCCAACACTCTTCTTTGGCCCTTACTTCGGACAGATTGCGCGGGAGACCCAGTTGGCTCGCTGTGCCTATTCGGTAAGTCTCTAAAAAGAATCCCTTGCAGGCCATTGTCAAACGGAAAGTGTCTCAGGCTTGCAGTATGAACCTGGTATTGTTCCCGACCATTTTGGGGGGTGATCGGAGCAAGGTCCTGGGGAGCCTGTAGATTCTGTTTCATGACTTGCGTATACTGCCGAGTAAACCGGTGGGATAGAATGCCCTGCACCAGAATAGGACCCGATAGCGGGTGTGGTATCTCGGCAACGAATCTTATACATATGAAAATATGGACTCTTCACTACCCTCTTTACAAAAACGAAGATTGGTATGTGACTCTGCGTCCGATTCGGAGGAAGAAATCGCAAAGAGTAAATTTCAAACTTTTCCAAAGTATTTGGTTGTCAGTGGTAGCAATCCCGAGAAACCTATCGTGGGATTGAACCCTTTCATAATACAAAAGTTCTTTTCGGGCATTCCGTCCAAAATTAAAAAAAAACACCTGGGAAACACAAAGCAATAATTGAGATATATCTCAAACAAAAGACAATCTACAACACCCCCATCTCAGTCGCTTCTCACAGTTTAAAGACCTGTAGTCGGGGAGTGATGAGATGACGGTTTCTGAGATCCTTCCCGAAATGAAAGGTGAAGGTGTTGTGGAGGTTAAAAGAGTGGTCATGAACAAATAATAAAAAGAAATTCGGACCAACACTTTCTTCCTAAAACTCAACACATCGAAAAATCATGACCATTTCATTTAAGGCTTTTTGAAAATGAAAATTGATATGTGTTATTCAAATACTTTGCAGTGTTCAAACTGCTTTGGCTTCGGGCACCTCAGCAAGTTGTGTAAGAACTCGCAGACATGCAGTTGCTGTGGCGCTCCTAAATATGAAAGAACTTGTAAACTGAAATGCAAAAACTACAGTGTCGAACATGATGCACGGGATGGAACTTGTGCAAAATATATTGAACAATTGAATATATTGAGAAAAAAACAAAAACGCAAAACAACATTTATCATACCCTGAGGTCAGGTATATTTACATGACAAACAGTGCACAAACAACAAACGCAGACAAAACAAAAAATAAGAAATTTTCAATAGGAACACACACAGAACCAACAACTTTGCATCTCCTTCTTTGACTTTCACTTTTGAATGGCAGGTCCATGAAGATTTATGTGTAAGTGATCACTTCCCAATTATTCTTAAATCAACTTCTGAAAATATAGAAAATTCAAATTCTCTTTTTAACCTTAAAAAAGCTGACTGGACCATGTATCAGGACCTTTGTCGATCCATGATCACACGGGACATACTTGATACAGCTGACCCAGTACATACTTTCTTTGCTAACCTTCTTGAAATTTCCAATCAGTCTATTCCCAAACTTTCCATCAGCTCAAAAAAGTTTCCTAGGACTCCCT
>JAOXNP010078889.1:0-10559 GCA_028571245.1 Chromodoris orientalis
AAATATGAGGATGATGGAAAATGTGATGATGATGGATATATATGAGGATGATGGAAAATGTGATGATGATGGATAAATATGCGGATGATGGAAAATGTGATGATGATGGATAAATATGCAGATGATGGAAAATGTTATGATGATGGATAAATATGCGGATGATGGAAAATGTGATGATGATGGATAAATATGAGGATGATGGAAACTGTGATGATGATGGATAAATATGAGGATGATGGAAAATGTGATGATGATTACGGTGATAATAACATGTGTTGATGATGATGGAAAATGTGATGATGTTGGATAAATATGCGGATGATGGAAAATGTGATGATGATGGATAAATATGCGGATGATGGAAAATGTGATGATGATGGATAAATATGCGGGTGATGGAAAATGTGATGATGATGGATAAGTATGCGGATGATGGAAAATGTGATGATGATGGATAAATATGAGGATGATGGAAAATGTGGTGATGATGATGGATAAATATGCGGATGATGGAAAATGTGATGATGATGGATAAATATGCGGATGATGGAAAATTTGATGATGATGGATAAATATGAGGATGATGGAAAATGTGATGATGATGGATAAATATGAGGATGATGGAAAATGTGATGATGATGATGACGGTGATAATAACATATGGTGATGATGAAGGGAAAATATGATGGTGATGAGATGATAATGACGATGGAAAATGTGATGATGATGACGGTGATAATAAAATGTGGTGATGATGATAGAAAAATGTGATGACGATGATGATGATAATGTAATGATGATGGTGGTGTTCAACAAAAATGAGGCCGTGATCATTGCATTACTCAATTCAAGCCAAGTACCTGTGGATCAGAGGGCTAATACATTCTGTGCAAAAACCCTAAGTGAACAGCGCAATACTTAATGTAAACACAGCTAAACTGAATGAAAACATTGCCAAGTACGACATAAATACATGCATTCGATGTGAAAACACGAAGTAACACCAGCAAAACAAGATGCAACTATTCGATGAAAACACCACAAAACACGTTATGAATACTAGATGTAAGCAACGAAAAACACGTTGTGAATACTAGATGTAAGCACCACAAAACACGTTGTGAATACTGGATGTAAACACCGTAAAACACATTGTGAATGATTGCTGTAAGCACGTCAAAACACGTTGTGAATACTAGATGTAAGCACCACAAAACACGTTGTGAATACTAGATGTATGCACCACAAAACGAGTCGTGAATACTAGATGTATGCACGTCAAAACACGTTGTGAATACTAATTGTAGGGACCGCATAACACGTCATGAATACTAGATGTAAGCACCGCAAAACCTGATATAGATTCAGCAAAATAACCTAAATACTGGAAAAGTTGATAAAAAATAAAGAAATTCTCGATGTAAAATTATAACGAAAGAAAAAAAATAAATATTAAAAAAAAAAGATATAACAATCGTACAAGAAATGCTAGATCCAAGGTACAAAATCTACAATTAGTAAATGTAAAACCTCGAGAATAAAATTTGTGCGAAATTATTTTGGCGGTAATATCTGTTAGGCATACACAGATGGAATTAAGGGGATATAAAATGAAACACACACACACACACACACACACACACACATACTTGTATGGCATGACATCCGAGGACCACTTGAAAAGTGATGAATTATGAGGTCCATAGCACAATACAGCCTGCTTCTAGAATGTGCCAGGAACTTGATGTTTGAGATTCCGCTTTTATTAATGCCGTGAGATCACTTAGTACTTACTACATTATTGGGAATCACTACGGGGAACAGAGTATGCACTCATACCCTAACATTACTAAAGAGGAACTGATACACACAATACTGCTGACCATACATATAAGGACCTTTTTACTTAAACTTTCTATATACGGGGAACATTTTGTGATTGTATAAAATATTACATCTAGTCTAGGCCTACCTATTGCAAATTTTCTCTTTGTCTTTTCTGAACTGCAAGACTTTCATTTTCATACTAATGTTTTGGATGAGCATTAATTTCATTGAATCAATACTATTACAAGGTATTACTACATGATGTATTGCTGCATGTATCTGAAAACCTGTTTATTCTCTCTGTGTAATGTAGCCTAAAATCACCAAGCACCATAAATACATGTATCAAAAACTTCATTCAAATTGAATGGAACTGGATCTGCTCTACCACCTGGACTATCCTGCTTCCATCAAAGTGCTACATGTACTGTGGAGACCAGCGCTATACAAATCTACTTCATCATCACCATAAGTATTACCTGAATATACATTTGTAGCTGTGTAGTACGGTGGTACATGGTCGTGTCTTTGACTTGGACTTGTAATTTATGATCCGGGGTTTGAGGCCTGCCAGTGGCACCTTTTGGTTTGTTTTTTCCTGGGGAAGGTTTTTCACTATTTTTCCTCACCTGACTCGGGTGTAAAAAGAATACCTAGCCATAGGCCAAAAGCGTTTATGCCAAAATTTTAAAGGAATCGTGCGGTCCGTGGACAGCAGCTCATTTGTAGGCTCCCAGGAGCTAGGGAAATCCGTATGGATTGTGACCTATGAAATTCAGTCATTTTGATGGCACAATACCAAGCTGTCATTTTGCTTTGTACAATATCTGGGCACACATTTTCAGTTTTATACAAATAAGTGTGCATTTGGAGTATGCTTGGGAATTGGGTTCATCTCCTTAGTGTTAAAAGAGTATGTTTCCTGTCACGTCAATCATGATCTTTGCTTAATATATAATATTATATTGTAATGATAGACAGGGATGCATAATATGGTAATAGAATAAACAGGTAGGTACCGGTACAAATGATACTCTCCATAATCATTTGCACTTTCAACACAAGTACAGTAAACAACGGTTAAACCAAAACTTGCTACACTGAAACGATTTCGAATCCCCGATTTTGTCGTATATTTACTTTTTAAACTGGTAAACCGAAAAGACCATAAAACCTGAAAAAGGTGGTTGGTACCGTCTAATTTGGTTTAAGCGTTTTCCACTGTAGTAGCACTTAATTACAACGGAAACAGTAATAGCCCATATGATATGATCTGTTTATTTCATAATTTTGATCTTAGAAAATGTTAGACTAAGATTGATCAAATCATAAAAAGCAAACAAAAGAAGAAATTAATTGAATTCTATGACTTCCCTAATCCTAACCATATGCAGTCATCTCATGGTGAAGTTCTCGTATGGGAAACAGATCTGCTATTGAGGAGAGGAGCTAGGTTATAAAAAATTGAAAGATAGTTTACACCAAAAATAAATACCATCTTTCGAAAGCAATTGCCATCAAGCCCCAAACTGTGCATCACTACAACCACCCAGGATTTTCTACCACCCTTAAAGTTAGTCGGTCCATCTAGATAGCAAGAGACCCTGATATATTGCAAATGAATGGGGAATACTCATTGAATTACCTCCTTCCTCCCATCTGAGGGGACAAAAGAAAGCCTGAGAGAAAACAAAAACAGATGAGGGAATAATCTCTCACTAGACCCTGTCATCTTTTATATAACGCAAAGGGAGAACAACGTTGGGCACATTCTTCACCCTCCTACTTTAGTGCACCCCTAACCCAAATAGGGGAGTTCATCTGGTTGATCAAAGTCTTGAACTAGTATCTACAAAACAATTTACAGTCATAAAAATCTGTAAGATATTTTACAAAAAGAAAAGAAGACAATAATTGAAATATAGCGAACCTGGGAGCTTGCTTAAAATATCAATAAGAAAATTTCAATGATAAATCTTGGTGTGATTCTATTCCTTAGTCTTGAACAATAAGCAGGTTGCCTTATGCCATCCAAAAATCTTTAAAAGATAAATTGAGAGTAGAAGCAAATAAAAAGTCCAATCAAGCGAAAACAAACCACTAAAAAATTAATAAAATTTAAGTTGGTTATAATGTATACATATCTATAAAAGTATGCTAGGTTAAAGAGTAACAACTGGAAAATTATAAACAAAACAAAAAAAAAACAAAAAAGTGGTGGGAGAAGAATCATCTCTTATACTTAAAGGGAATTGGTTTCAGGAAAACTGAAAAGGAGACATTTTTAAAAAATATAATATGGAAAATTATAATCACTATATAGAATCAAGTAGCAGATAGCAGATGCTGCCACTTTATACAAAATTCAACAAATAACAGACATCAAGCAATTTATTAAAGCAAGGTTTTGATTTCTACTTAAAGTTTGAAAACACCTCTGTTATAAACAAAAAAATGATGTTGCCAACTGCTTTTGCTGAAGCAGATATTAAATCTACAGCTTTCTCCTTTGGAGACTTACTTTTCTATTTCTTATGAATGATTTTATTTGGACCCACGTCCGATTACGAAGAGCAGATTCTTTTCTTAATGTCTCCAAGCATTCAGATTTGCCAGGGAGTTGAGGGATTCCAAAGTACTTTCCTAGACATCTTTGCACTGCACTTTCCTCTTCCTCATTCCAAGGTCTTTTAATAACCTGAGAAACTTTCTTTGTGTTTCTTATCCCTTTCTTTGAAAAACAGGATGTATGTTCAACAGTCTGATTCGCTGAAACAGCTTCATCAACATCACTCTCACCATCTCCACCTGATGCCTCATAATCATCACTGTCAATCTGCTCATATTCAACTTCTTCATTTTCATTTAAAGTAATGTCATCCAGGCTTTTTCCACTACAAGAACTTATTTTCCCCTGCTCCAAATGAAGGAGCACTTTGCTGACTTTGGCAATTTGATATGTATCCTCTGGCAACCGGTAGAAGTTCCTGTGCACTCTTATATCATGGCCCATAAATGAGGCCAAAGCATCTAATTCATTGTCTTTCAAATTCAAAAGTTGGGAAATAGTGGCAATATGCTTGCGTAGAGATGTAGTCGTCAAAAGGTCTGGCCTTGAAGCACCACAGTGTTGTGCATATTTCCTTAAAACATCAGATGTCCTCAAGGTGCCCTCACATAGTGCAAAAACAAATTTGTTTTCCTGCGGGATTCCACTCGCTTCTCTGAAATCCAGAAGAAGGTCTATGCTTTCTTTATGTCTCTGTGTGAGAAGGACAGGCACACGCCGTCCTCTTTTACCCCTGATTTCCACTCTGTGAAGCTGTGCAGCTAGCCTTTTTTCAAGGGGAGTCAATGATTGCAGTACTTCTTGATCACCTCTTCCTGATGTGAGTCCACATTGGTATTGCTGCAATTCCATCCTTTGCATTTCTCCCCCTCTTCTTCTGTTGAAAAGAGACACTTGGGCTAAAGTTCCTTCAGCCAGATCTCGCCAACTTTCTGGACTAGGGTGATTTCTCATTTCTTCTTTTGCTTTACTAACTTTATCATCCAGGTAGTCATACATTTTTTTTAGGTCCTGTGCCAAGGGAATCCTCTGAGCCTTGTTAAATTTTTGTCCATGTAAAGTGTTCAAAGCAGTGGAAGAAATGTCATGGGCCCAATCAGTTTTATACAAGACAAGAAAAGATTCTGCTCTCTTTATATGTTCATCGTTGCCTTCCTTGAGAGCATTGGATTTGACTATATGTGCACACATTTGCAGACTGTACCCCAATTTTAAAGCAAGAGACGGAACTCCATACACTGAATTGTCTTCATCAAAGCCAGTCAATGTTTTTACAGCAGTTACAACTTTATTAAACTTGACAGGATCAATGCAATCACTAATAGAGCGAGAACTGACGTCTATTTTTTTCATTTCAATGAGAAATTTTCCCAGTTCTCTCATCTTCTGTCGAATATACTGATGTTGATGTGTTTGTTTCACACTTTTTCTAAACAAATTCTCTCCCATCTGACAGATGATAGGATCTTGTTTTACCTCTAAAGTGACAAGATCAGGAGCAAGTTTGTTGATGATTTGGGTAATAAACAAGGAGTTTGGTTGTTGGCTTGAGCCAGAAACAAAAAGAGGATCTATGTTTCTTTGCCTCATCTGTCCGGTAATGCTTTTTCTCTCACTCTGCAGAGTCTTATTACATTGTCTTTTGTGCCTCCACAAATCATGTTTTTTGTAAAGACCAAAGCATCCATCACAAGTTGTGAATTCTTTACATGATTCTTGTTCTTTTGGTCTTCTCACTGCAATCAACTCTCCTTTTCCTGCTTTTGTTACATTATGATTGTGCAGAAAATCACCTCTATTTGTTAATTGTTTTAAAGCCACCTTTCTTTCCCTGGAATTCTTTTTAAAGGAAAAGGCCTTTGCTACATCTATTTCATCTGAATGTACTCTAGATAAGTGTTTGCTTAACTTAGAAAAAGCCTTTAAACAATAAACACACACATGTTTCTTGTCCCAAACCCTCTTTTTAAAAACGTTTTTGTGCGTGCCAACTACAATCTTCTTTGAGGGTGAGTTGTTAATTATTAAGTCTTTAGGAGATAACATTTGAGTACTTATTGAGTCATTTGGGGATGATGATGTTTCAGTCATAATTGACTCTTTAAGAGGAATTGACAATTGAGAAGGTATTTGCTCTTTTGAAGATGGCATATTAGGGGATGATAAATGCATTAGCATTGGATATTCTTGATTTGGAATGATTGGGGAGCAACTACGGGAATCAGGACAAACATATGATTTGGGTGATGATTCTTCCCTACAAAATTGTTCAATGATCTCTTTGCTCCTCACGCAACTTTCATCCTCGCTTTCTTCCATGTCATTGGTCATATTCATCTGGTTCCCATTCACTTCCACTACAGTCTTCAACAGAAGTCTCCAAATCACTTGCACTGTCTCTCTCTTGTAGTTGAATAGAAGACTTGACTGATTTTCTTTTACACAGGTTTGGTAGTTCCATTGTCTGTAAGGTAAAGAAATAGAAACTATTTAAGAAAACCAATAAAGTAATTCAATGTTCAGGACTAAAGCAAACCAATTTAAAGTAAAATGTTTTAACAGCTGACTTACAGTGGATTGATTTCTAAGATAGTATACGGTGTTCACAGCTTAATATAAGAAGAGCGTCATTGGTTAAGGAGTGTTCACAGCTTAATATAAGAACGTCATTGGTTAGTGGCCCAAGCAAGTGGAAGGGTCATCTATTTCTTAGATGTAACGATAACAAAATATTGAGTGTACTTATATTCATGTTTCCACCACTCTATTGGCTGAAATCATGTAAGAAATACGTACAAGCAGAACTGAGTGTTTTCAACAACAATTCACAGCATTGGTTAAACTGGGGTCATAAAACGTGCATTTGATTTGTGTCATCGTTACATCTCAGAAGGCGCTGATTTGATAAGTTTGGATTATTAATCCTCAAACCATGTTATCCCGATAAAAACTGCTGAGCGACACTCCAGCAACATTATCAAAGTAATGGCAAGACTTTTATAGAAATAATAAGGAAAGGCAACGACAGCAGTGAAGATCTTACAATTTTTTATACATAATGGTGACTAAAAATTGATGTGTTTATCATGGGCTTGATATAAACCCTACTCTGGACTCTAAAATGGTAAGTGATCATGCCTTGTTGGGCAAAGAGTAGATTACTGGTAATTAGAGAGCTGGTGGGCAGTAAAAAAATGTAATAATACACCGTCCTGTTTAATGCATGTAAAGCAGGCAACGGAAGATAACATGCACCATCTACTTCAAGCCCAATGTAAAAAGTCAATGCACAGTAGATAGATACTACACATTCAAAATTATCGGCAGCTGGGAAAATCAGTTTAATTCTGTATGTGTTGTGGCTTGCCAATGTGAACAATATAAGGCCAGGGTTGAAATGTTAACTCCAAATTTTCATAATTTTATTTATTTTTTCAAAAAGAAAATATATCATATATACACCCATGTCTTCCATGAATTTATGTCATATAGGATCAAATGATGACATCATCACTGGCTCTGCCCCTCCCATCCTCTCCCACACCCATGTCATCACTTGTAAACATTGAGGACAGCCCCCCTCCCCCACTCCTAATGACATAATAAGTGAACGTTCTGTTACAGCATAAAAACCAGTGAGAAATATTAAATAGCCTAATTACAATTACTCACATCAATTTGTTTTACTGCTTTCTCAGCAGAAAGAAAATGGAAGAATTCTTTGAAAGTCTTGACTGGTGCCTGGAATGAAATAAGAATTTTTGTGGTTTACAGATTTACTACACTGACTTAAGACTACATCATAGGTTAAACTGAAATCTAAGGGACCAATATGTTTGTTACGATTCGATCAAAGTCAAAGGCACAATGGCAAAATTCAGTACTCTTCAATTGAAAGGGTCCCTAATGATTCTAGATTCTATATCATCAAGTAAATTTGGGTTAGGGTTTGATTTAAGGTTAAGATTAAATTAAGGCTAGCCAATCCCCAAACTGTAACTCCAACCCCTAATAACGATACTTCAGAATCATTCATCATAGGGACCCTTTAAATTGAAGCGTACCAAAATTCTTATCGTAATTTCTACCAACACCTGGTTAAACCCAACAAGCTCCCTGGTTCGGGCACTTCAACCAGTTCAGTTTTGATGAGACATATTATATAAGATCATACATTAGGAAAAAGGCAGTAAATGTTCATAGCCAGGGCTCAAATTTAACTTTTCCTCCCACTTGCCCTTTTAAGCAAGTAGGAATTTTTTTAACGAGCTAGAAAGCAGTGAAGCCACTTCACTTGCTAGTCATGTTTCTGAGTTTAACAATAAAAGTTCCTTGTTCTACCATTTCTTCACAGTTTTCAAAGAAGCCATCACTGGGGTTTTTTTTTAACTTCTTTTTTCATTGTCACTAGTAGATGATGAAGGCTGATTACATCTCTCGCATATTTTCCTTGTTATGAATCCAATCCACAAGCTGGCGTTTCATCGGCCTTTAATCTGAACCCCCCAAACTTCTCTCCATGTAATTTATTTTCATAGTAGCCCGCTCGTTACTTGACTCATAGGCCTAAACCTACGTGGAAATTAGGCCTAAGCTAGCCTAGGCCTACACAGGATCGTGTCCATGTCCGAATAAGAATGGGAGCATAGGCGGATGCGCACGGGATCGTGTCCGTGTCCGAATATGCTCCAGTCATAACACACAACTAGGTCTAGGGGGCATAACCTTCCTCAAATGTACTCAGTGGTAAAAGCCCTTCGGAAATGTCATAGCCTGTGTGTGTGCTTGGCTGTCCAACTCTTCACTTATAACTGAATACAGTGCTTTCGGATCTAGATCACTAAGATCTACTTGCTAAAAAATACAAGTGGGCAAAAAATGAACTCGCAAAATTATTTCTGGACTCACATTTTACAAATTAGCGAGAGTTAAGTACAAGCCCTGATAGCAGAAGATTGAGTCTAGATCTAGATCTAGATCTAGAATAGGCCTAGGCAAGCTCCTTTTCCACTCCTTAGCTTTCTTTAGCTCTTAACTAAATCTGCCTCAGTGCTTAGAGATCTTCATCGTAAGCCAATACTAGGCCCATATAACAGTAACAAAGTCGCTAGGCCTAGAAATATTTAAAGACGTTTGTATTTTCTATATCTAGAATCTAGAAGATCTGATCTCGATCTCTAGATCTGGAATCTACAACGGTAGACCTATGAGAATGAAATGAAATCTTACCTTTTTCTTTTCTTGGAATTTCCACATTACTGTCATTACCGAGCACCTGCTGAACTGACAAGACTGAAGTCTCAATGTCTTATATAGTCCCTTGAGAAGCTCTGGTACAAAATTAGGGGCAAGCCGGACTGTAACTACGAGAGATGCGGCTTTCCGTACTCAACGGCGAAGGTAGAAAACCTGGTGATTATGGCATTCATTCAGGCATGGTGAAAAGTCTAGGCCTCGAAGATGGAAGTCGAACGAAACTATTATTTGGTATCGAATAATATTTTTCATAAAATATGGAGTTGGTTTACGCGATACCAATATTTTATTTCATTTTAATTTTCTTCGATTCCATGAAATAGTGGTATCGCCTGAACCAACGTTGATTAGTACGACATTCCAGTTCCAGCAGAGTAGTTCAAGCAGTTTGGTGATAAGTGACGTGATTGTTTATTTATAGGTCCTCTGGTCTCGCACACTTCTCAAGGAGAAAATTGTGCATATTCGGTGTGCATCCACGCACATTTTATCAAGTCTAGACCCGAAAACGAGGAACCTCGTGATATTTTTAGAGATGACTCCGGGGACCCCATAAGTGAGGTTACATTTACGTGCACTACGAGGAACCGGGTTTTGTTCCTCGCATGTCGGTGTGTTCCTCATAATGAAGGTTGTGTATCAAGCACAGTACCTCGGATATCATGCCATACTAGAACACACACACACACACACACACACACACACACACACACACACACACGTGGATAAAAATTAAACAGGTCTGCCATCCACAATCTATTTTTTATTTGCTGAGAGAAACTTCCTTGGCTTTTTTTTAGTCCAAATTTGGAAGGCTTTCTGAATGTTAGTATGCGTTATCATGGAGACTCCGACGTCACTAGCTGGAATACTATTCTCGTTTTATATCAAAATGGAAAATATTGCT
>JAOXNP010080000.1:0-10553 GCA_028571245.1 Chromodoris orientalis
TTGGTCTGGCAACCACTGACATAGTCGTTAAGGTAATGATTTATTTGTCATATTCAGTTATCTTCATCATTCATCATGGGCATCATCATCTCTTTCTTACTTGCACGATTCAGCGAGTCAAGGACCTTACATTATCATATTTCTAGTATTTCACAATTTTGTTTATGCCTTTCATGACTTCACAGGAAGGTGGCATTGCCGACATTACTCTTCCTTCTGTCCATGATGTGAGCACCACATCAGGTTCTAGCAGTAATGATGGCAACTTGACGGGCAAAGTTGGCACTGCCCTCTATGTCAGCCCAGAGGTTATGCAAGGAGGAAGCAAGCTTCACTATGACCAGGTACTTAATAATCTGGGTTTGAATGGTTATTGTGCCTTGTCTTTTGCTTGTTTTTCTTTACTTCTCAGAGATACTTCTGGATTGGGTTTTTTTCATGTTGTATCTTGTGTAAAGTGTGCCTTTGAAAAATAATAAAGGCCTTTTAGTTTTAATCACATAAAGGCTAAAAAACTGAGATGTGTATTACAATTACAATTTGATGAAGCTTTTTATGAATAGAAAAGGACAATGAGTCTTTAACATTTACATAAAAGAATTCCTTCTTTGAGTGCTCATGGAAAGAATGAGAAAGATTTTGCTCAAAATTTTAGGGACCCATTCAGCTTTGTTGCCGATAAAGGAACTCAGAATGCAATTTTTGTCTCAAGGAACCTCATGGAAACATCAATTTAAGTACTGAAAGACCTATTCCCTTGTTCATATACTTTATTGATTATCCTAAGGCTTGGGACATAGTAATTTGTTCCATTTATTATCTGAATGAAACAGTGAATGAAGGGATTTAAGAAATTTTTAAGAACAAAAAATGGCAATTGTCAAATACATTGATCACAAGCTAATATCTGTAAATTGTGGTATGTTAATGAAATGGTCATAATTGCAGACTCAGATTGTGAACTTCATAATCTCCTGTCAACAGCAAGAGAGCCAATCAAGGATAGAAAACGGTCATATGTGTATAATTTCATGTCACCCCATATAAAACTTTTTTGTTGTTGTTATACTTAAACTTTTATTACTTTCAAGAAAATCGCTCAGAAATTTAAAGTTGGCTAACATAACACGGGTAAGTCATTTGCAAAATATGTACACTCTGTTCAAGACAAGAGGGGATGGATGGATCTTAAAATATATTTTCTGTCAAACTTAAAATTTAAAACCCCATGACTGAACTTGACAGACAGACATCAAATGCAAAGAGTATCGGAAGAAAAGGAGGAGAATTGTTACGACAAGGATACCCTAAGTATGTGAACTCTTTATTGACTAAATGAAATCTAACAATCCATACAACTTAATGCTTGGAAACTTTGTCATCAGCTGAAGTTATTGCATCTTTATATTAGAGAGGCCATTTTTTCTTCTTTGCTAAGGTTTATGACTTTGGTAGATGAACCACATCTATACAGATTCATATGAGAGAGTCTGTCCTTATTTGACTCAGCCCCGTAAGTGCCATTCTTTATTGTGGGCAACCACTTGGACTGAAAAAAGGATAAGCAGTAAGCAGTGTTACAAATGGTAGATTGGATAAAAAAAGCACAAGGAATGTCCCACATGAGACATGTGTGCACAAGTGTGTATCATATAATTTACATTATATATGCCTCTTTTTAAATTATTTCACAAAGTTGTGCTCCATGCTCCAGCTAAAACCACAGGAGCATAGGTGAAACCATAAACACACCCACTCTTTTTATGCTTGTATTTAGTTCTTCAGAATTTGCTTGTCAAAACTTTTTCCTCATGCAGTGACATATATTTATTTGTGCTGATCTAACTATCTGTAATTGGCAAGTAAAGATTTGATTTAGAAATGTTTTTACTATCAAGAAACAAAATACTGAAATATATCATAGCTGTTACTTCTCATATTTCCTAATGAAAACCCTTTAATGTTTTAATCCCCCTCAGAAAGTGGACATTTACAGTCTGGGCATTATATTCTTTGAAATGTGCTACCATGCTCTTCCCACCGGTATGGAAAGAATAAAGATTCTCAACTGCCTTCGACAATCTGATATTGTGCTTCCAGAGGACTTCAGTGGGGACCATTTACATTATCCAGTGAGAAACATTAATTACGTCTTGTAAGATAAACTCAATAGAAAGTTATGGATAGGTTATTGCTCTGTTTTACTTTGTCTTCGTAAAACTGGAAGTCAATATGAGAATGTTAATTTGTCAACAAAAGGTTTTCCGATGATGGCTTTGAAATAACACTTTTTGAAAAAAAAAAGTAGTGCAAAATTAGAAATTTTGGTTTGCTTTCTTTTTGCTATTCTGTTGTTTATGTCTTGCATTTTTATTTTTTTGTTTTCAACCACAACAGACTAAATTGATAAGATGGCTTTTGAATCATGACCCAGCCCTGCGACCCACAGCCAAAGAATTACTGGCCAGTGATCTCCTGCCACCTCCTCCTATGCAGGAAAATTATTTGAATGAAATGCTCCTGTCCACCATCAATAATCCTCAGTCATCATCCTACAGAAGAATGCTGAATGCCATATTTTCTCAACCAATCAAACCACTAAAAGACCTTACATATGATCATGATCTCCATGAGGTACATGATAAGTTGCATTGAAGAATATGTTGTATACTCATTTACTTTTATCTGATTTATTTCTAGATTTATTACTGTACATCTCTCTCCTTTGCTTTATCTTTTTTTTTTTTTTTTTTTTTTTAACTCTTTTGTTTTCTGTTTGCAGGGCTTTGTGTTGTCAATCCCTTAAAGTTTGTCAATATGTTTCCAGTTATATTTCTGCAATGGACCTGTCTGTCTCTTTCTCTTTCTGTCCCTTCACCTCTTTCTGTTTGTCTTTGACTTTGTATCATTGAGTAATTCTCCGAGAAACATTTTGTAACAGTAAGTGAAATTCATGTGGATTTACCTCCCTTACGGTGGAATAATATGGAGGGCTTCCATGTCAGTTTGGGCTGTAGGATGTTAATAGTTTTCAAGTTTTCCTGGGACATGCTAAATTACAGCATCAAATCAGCTCACTCACCACTTTGTCAAAACTATCCATATCTATAATAGTTCAAAGTCTACAAATGCAAAGCCCTGGCCGGAGGGAGCACAGATCAATACTCCAACCAGCGTCTCCAACAGTACATAATACTTTATACAGAAAGATGCAACAACTTAGAAACGCGTGCAGTTTCTTTATTGTTTGTTTGGGGTTTTAGGGCTCTTTTCGACCTACAAGGTCATCTCAGCACCCAAGCTGCAGTTTCTACAGGCTGGCATTAGCTGTCCAATAGTCATGGACTTGACAGACTGGCTAGAAGAAGAAGGATAAGAGTACTAGTACTATTACTATTTTCTAATCAATACATAAAAAGTTGCATCCTATAAGCATGGTATATGTTTCGAGATATTTTTTTTTATGGCACAGTTCCATTCCTCTCTCTGTCTGTCTGTCTGTCTGTCTGTCTGTCTGTCTGTCTGTCTCTCTCTCTCTCTCTCTCTCTCCACATCCACACACAACCACTCCTTAATCGTTTTAACCTGCATTCTCTCCTTTTTATCCCACACTTACTATTTTATTTACCACTACCCTTTTATTGTTTAGTATTGAACATAAGTGCTCACTTTTCATACTTGAATCTCTGTATTTGCTGTACATGATTTTTTAAAAACCCTAATTCTTTTAATAAGTTCTTATGTAAGATAAAACTAATTGACATTCAAGACAGTAGTGGAATGCTGCCATTTCCATTTGAAAAACATTTTCGTCTTTGCACAATTTAGAAATACACCCTTTCAAATGAAAACTGTATTGTGAGTTTAAAAAGGTTTATAGAGTGGAGTGAAATTTCCAATTTTTTTAAATACGAATTCTTGTCAGTTTTTATTTCACAAATTTTCATTCAATACAGCTAGGTGTTGATTTTCACCGAAGCTTTGTATTTTACAAAAGTACTTGTCCTATCATATTTTGAATCAGAGAATTTGAATTGTTGGTATTAAATGTGAAAAACACTTGAGCACTCTTTTTCTCCCTCAGAACCCTTTATCCAATAAGCAGGCAATCATCAGCAAAAAAGCAGAAGAAATCCTAGTCAATGTTTTCTCTGGTCATGGAGCTGTTTGCTTTCCTACCCCATTCTTCATGCCAAAATTGAGTCTGTATGAGGGCAATGAACAGTGTGTCATGCTAATGGATCAAAGGGGTGGACTAGTCATGGTGCCTATGGATCATAGAGTAGGTTTGAATAAGAAAGTATATTTTTATTCTTTGTAGCAAGCAGCATATCCTGAAATCGAAAGTCAGCTTAAAACCTAAAAATAATTTTACATTTAATAGAAGCAAGATATTTTTTTATGATCTGTGAAGATTATGGCTCAGGATCATGGAATTGATCAGTATAGTCAGACCTTTCTATGATGTGTGGGTTGCAAAATTTGTGCAAAGATTCAAAAGAACTGAACTTTAACTTCACGGCAACTGTGCTCTGCAGTAGGACATTGCACATGTTCACAATGTGATAGAAATCCATGGCGTTTTGGATTAAACCAAAATGACTGTTGCTCCATATTCAGCGTACTCACCACACATGGAATCATATGAAAAGACACTCAAAAGACCAAATTTGTGACATTTTGGCATGAAATACAGATGTTCCTAGATAGACTACTGAAAGCAACTTCTGGATGACATTTTGATTGATGGCAAATTCTTTGGCACTAGAGTATGAAAATCCATGGAAACTGTTTTGAGAAAGGTACAGGCAAAAAATTTTGTGTCAGATACAGCGATGTTATTATTAAGAGTTATAGACACAGTTCTGGAACATTTTATGCCACCATATTATGTAAGTTAAAACTAATTGGCATTCAAGACAGTAGTGGAGTGCTGCCACTTTCAATTTGAAAAACATTTTCGTCTTCGCGCAGTTTAGAAATACACGCTTTTAAATGAAAACTGCATCGTGAGTCTAGAAAGGTGTTTAGAGTGAAGTGAAATTTCTAAAATGTTTTTATATGAATTCTTGTCAGTTTTTATTTTACAAATTTTCATTCAATACAACTGTCCTTTCATCTCAGAGTCAGAGCCAGTTATTTAAGGGCATAAATGTCAGTGTCATTGTCGATAAAAGCTTTTTGATTAATATGAGACAAAGAAGTATATCTATTGAAGTCAATTTTGATGAAATTTATTGTTTCTGCTATGTGGCAAAATCGGTGAATATTAAAACACGAAACATGAGTGCAGCTATTTTTTAATTTTCCATTTTGACTTTTAGGTTCCTTTTGCTCGATATATTGGTAGAACCAACATACAACATATGAAGAGATATGCTTTTGGAAAAGCTTTTCGAGAGAAAAGGCTCCATAATATTCACCCTCGTGAGATGACTGAGTGTGCATTTGATATTGTTACAACATCATCAAGGTTAGTTGTCATTGTTAAGAACAACCCAAACTACTGAAATTAATGTGATTTTAATGTCTAAACTTCTGATTGTGCATCAGAGTCATTGTCTTAAAACTATGTTATTTTGCTACAGCTTTATGGCCTCAAGCACATATCATGGACAATTGCAACAGTAAACATTTTCAATGTTTCATATATCTATCTCGTGCTTGGTAAACATCCTGTATTTTCTGGCCTCTCTGGGTGATAACTCTATGGATTAGCTTTTCGATTCCTTTTTCAAATTAATTTGTTTCTCTGTCTTTTTGTACTTTTTACTCCTAGAAAGGACCCCAACGCACACTGTTTTGGTCGGTTTTCCCAGAGACTGGTAACCAACGCAGTGTGCGTTACTCAGTATTGGACTCAATTATCGGTCTTTTACACAAAGTTAGTTTTGTAGTAGCGATAAAGTCACTTTAACCAGGAAGTAGAAGTAATAAATTGTAGTTTTTTTGCAGTTTGGCACTACTGTTGGTTTCCATTGCTTCATAGAGCCATTTCTTTGCTCTCTCTATGCATTGTTGACATCATTGTTTTGATGGGCTGTAAGAATGGATGAACCAGGGCTCAGTAAAAATATAAAAAACCTCTAAAAAGATATTCTGCGGATTACATTGTAAAGAATTTTAAGGATAGCACTTTATTTGTCGTCAGAAAGTGGTGGAAGCTCTAGCATGAGTGATTGAAGGAGTGGCGGTAGATCTAGATCTCTAGATCTCGAAATCAAGTCTAGATCTAGATCTAGTGAGATTGATACTGGTGATAAAAAAAGCAGCATTTCTTTCTCTCTAGAATCAGCTAGATCTTTATCTAATAAAAGGAGAAGAATGTGTGCTAGTTCTATGTATTTTCTGTACAAAATGATTGGACAAGAGCTGATCCATGACCGGTGATGCTTATTTATTTAGATGTTGATTCATTCCGAACTGCCGGCCAAAGAGCTATTTTGTATGTGACATATACACACAAAAATCTGTACAACTTTTAAACACAATTTGAAAAATTCAAACTGTATGTAGTGTATTCACATTAGATTGTAGAATATATTTCAGTATTTGGATTACTTATTACAAGTAAAATAAGGCAGTTATTGTGAAGGCAGTATTGAAGTTTGTTTTTTTTTAATTCTCACACCTGCATGATTACATCATTATTCCAAGCTGTCCAATCACAATGTCATTCAAGTCTCGTTTTCTTTTAATACATATTATTTCTCAATCCCTCTTCTTTCATTTAGTACCATACCTGCACATCTTTGTCATACTTATGTATTATTGGCAGAGTGTTTCCTTCAGACAGTCCCTGCCAAAATTTCTATCTCAAAATCAGCCTACCGTAAACTGGGATTTGGCTGACCATTCTGAGTTAATTATCACCTTTATTCGTGATCCTCAAAATGCATTAGGAAGCAAATTGATTTCTTTCTTGCATTATATATAGTCATATTTCCAGGTCTAATTTTTTATACTTCTGGCCTGTTTCATTCCTATCACCAATTTTTTTTTTTCCCTCCCTTTTAGTCTTATTCCAGATGCTGAGGTTTTGACCGTGATTCAAGAAATCATCGATAAATTTCCATCTCTTGGGGTAAGAAAAAGTCCTTTGATTTTATGCAAGTAATTATGGAAAAATATTCTCCTTTTATGATTTTGAGTGCTATTTTGCATCATCATGTCTCTGATTACAAGATAAATTAAATTAAATTTGTGATGTATATGTCAATCATCAATTTTTTGTTTGAGGATTTGGGGGAGGGGAGGTTGTGGGGTGTTATTTCTTCTGTTTTTCTGTTATATTAGACTGAGCATATTTGTCATCATGGATGCCAAATGATAGAAAATTCTCAGGCTTTTGTTTTTTGTTTAACATTAGTGGATTGTAGCACATTGCGGCATCTAGTGTCGTTTGGTGTTGAAGGCATTCTCTTGCAGATGGAGAGGTCTGCCTGTAACTTGTGGTATTACCAGGGCTGATTTTGGGTTCTTGAGGCGGACTCTTTACACAATTTTCCTCACCTCACCTGTGTTAAAAGGGTGTGAACACCTATTGGTTAAATGGTCAGCGTTCGGGGCTCATTATTGGAAATGGAAACCCCTGCTTGGGATGATGCTTTGATGGTCTTGGCCTGGCAATTATATGGGAAAGTTTATAACTTTAAGTGTTCCCCTACTTTGCTCGATTGTAAATTAGTATGCTTCAGTAGATGGTGAACCCAGGAGGCTGTTGCATTTTATTTGCTATCCAGTGAGTTGAGAAGGTGCTAGAAATGAATGCTTGTTTTGGATAGTTGCGTGCAGTAGGGGAGCCTGCACTTGTGTGGGAAACGGACTGTAATTTATTTTTATCTTTTATCTTTTTACATTCTCAAAGGTGTTTCATAGACCAAGAGTTCGTTATTTTTCAGGATTATATCTTACTTTTCAACCTTTTCAAGCATATTGGTAAAAATTATTTATTAGATAGGCCCAGATCTTCAGATCTCATTCTTGGTATTCATTAATGTTATTTATTTTATCTCGTAATGATACAGAGTATCTCCCTTCAAATACTGCCTACGTTATTTCTTTTTTTTTTATTTTTCTTTCCCGCAGGCCAAAAATTACTATGTTTGCTTAAATCACATGTCATTGTTGAGGGCTGTATTTCTGCACTGTGGAATTCCAGAAAAGCTTCATTCAAAAGCTCTGACAATTTTGGCTGAGAATATGGTAAAATTGTAATTTGCTGTCTGACGAAACAGTTATGAATGTAAATGGATTTCTGAAGCATTTTAAAATCTCTCTTTATAAAGTGAAATAAACTTTGTTTGAGTCCATACATTTAGCCTGAATTGTTGACGCAGAATATAAAGCATTAGTTTACCATCACTATCAATGAGGCTTTATTTTTGCTGAGAGTGAATAAATCTGGCTATCCAATTTTTGATGGCTGATCATGACAAAAATGAAAGATGTTTGCTATACAGTTAAATTAACTGCTCAATTACCTATCAGTGCCAATAACCTTACTTTTCAACATCAAGAGCTTCTCCCAAAATGTCCATACGATTATATTCTTTCATATATTTCTTTTTATTTCTCCTGATAATTATTTGTTATTTTATCTGATACAAAGTTTTCCAACAAGATGGTTTCTTTTTATTCAAATCAAACTTAAAGGGCTTAATAAGATCTTGTAAATAAAAATTGTCGTATTGTTCAGTCCTTTTACATACTGTTAATATTTTAGGCAAACAAACCCAAGAGACTGTCAATCCTGGACACAGAGCTCAAACTGAATATGTCTGATCAGATGATCTCTCAGCTCAAGTCTTTCCTAGATCTTGAACTTGAGTTTGTCAAAGGAGAATTTGGCAAAGTGAACTCCCTTTTTAAGTGCATAACGAAGCCAGGAGGACAGGTATTATACATATTTTTTTATTTTGTCGGTGGATTAGAATTAAAAAGCCATAATTTTTTATGATGATTGCCTTATCACTTTTTGCCAACATTTGTTGAGAAGAAAAGGAAGTGAATTTGAGGATACATTTTTCATTTCTTCCTTCATATTTCCGTATGGCGTTAATGTCGAACAGTTAAGGTGCTTGACTACAGGGTGAAAGGTCTGTGGTTCAAATCCTCGTGGTATGTTTTTCACGATTGGGTGCATGGGAAAGGCTCTTCACATGATTTTCCTAATTTCTTCTGGTTATAAAATGGGTATCAGTTCCTCGTGGGAGTAATGCTACAACAAACTGACACATTTTCTGCATTCAATATTCATCTCTCTTTCTACTTAATGCCATAGAGATCAGGACATAAGCACCAGCTTTATGGGCCTTTAAGTACTCTAAGGAACTTACGTATATGTAACTTGCACATTTCAACAGATGCCTGCAATCAGTGAAGATGTTTTCACCTTTGTAAGAGTGAAGATGTTTTCACCTTTGTAAGAAATGGAGTAAACTTCTATGTAGATGAAAATAAGAAAGCAGTATAGGGTGAACATTTTTTGTTTCATTTTTGTTAATTTTAAAATAATTTTAGCTAAAATACCTTACAAAATCTACTTTATGGGTTTTTGTTTGAGGGCACACTGATTGCTGTCTTTGTGGATCTATTAGATTGAATAAAATTAAATGTATATTTCCCAATTGTCATGATTAAAGAGAGGCTCCACAAGGACTCCATACTGCTCTTTGAAATAAAGCTGCAATAATATAGAGTAGTTAACAAGTTATAGAACGTGAAGAAATGCCCATTTCCATTTTTTTCCTCGATCTCTCACCTTCTTCTTCCGTAATTTGCAAACATCTTGCAAGAAGTGTCAAACATAGAGTTTCACATTTGGAGCTATGTAAGGTGGAGATGTGTGCTTCTTGCAGGCAGCCATTGTTGTGTCTTAGTATTAGAGTGGTAAATTTCCTATGAGGCCATTAAGGCCCATTGAGCCAGTGCAGTGCTATCTCCAGTTTCTGAGGCATGAAGAGAAGTATAGTTGATCACCCTCTGGGAAGGTGCCAGGTTGTTGTAAACTTACTTCCCAACACAACAGAAGTGGCACCCCTCTCACACCTGGAGAGGGTCACAAAATTGGTGAAAAGAGTCTCTCAAAAGAATCCAACCATGCTTGGATTCAAACCAGAATGTCTCTATGCAATCAAACATGTGATAATTCAGCCATTGATGCTCTACTGATATGTCTATATGTTGTGTGAAAAGGTGTCAAATCATATTGTTGAATTTATATGCATTTCTTCATTTTTTCAACTGATTCATAAAAAGTTCTTCAGTGTTTGTTTTTTTTCCTAGAACCCTATGTTAAGCGTTGATAAAGAAATAAGACAAATATAAGGAAATATTAAAAAAGAAAAGAAAAGATAAATACAATGGACGACTGTCTGAAATTGTTTAGAATGAATGACATGAGGCAGAGATGAGAGAGAGATTCATTAGTGCAATTGTACATACATATTATCGCATTTTCCTCTGCATTTCTTGCTGGCTGAGACCCTTTTCATCTTCTTGTTCTTGTTTGTTTTTCTTTTTCTTTTTTCTTTAATTGATTAATCAATCAA
>JAOXNP010082221.1:0-10530 GCA_028571245.1 Chromodoris orientalis
TTATACTTTTTCTTCAATTATTATTATTATTATTATTATTATTATTATAATTATTATTATTGTTGTTGTTGTTGTTGTTATTGTTATAATTATTACCTTTCTTTTATTATCAAACCTTTTTTGAAATTTAATTCATCCACTCACTAGTTTGGTCAATTGGTTGTGTATTCATTCATTCCAATTTATCAATTAAGCCATTCCCTTATAAAAGGAATGCAATTTCCATGCAAGGAAATCATTTCTTTTGAAGGGACATTAGCGATAGAGATAAGATGGTTTCAAACATTTATACAGTTTCGGGAGGAAGTTCGAGCTGTTTTATCAGCTTTCCCGCACATTCTACTGATGTAGAAATCTGTCTTGCCACGGTACTCTCCCAATGCCATAATTAAAGTAATCCATAAACAAATCTCTCGTTCTTTTAGCCGCCTCGGAAGCATTTCTGTTTTGTCCTCTTGAAAGCGAAGCAATAATTGTATCTGTCGTCCGGAGACCATCTTATATTTCATGCGTGTTAGGATTCTCGGCATCAACTGAGCCTTGCGGTGTGTATTTTCCAGACGTAGTCCTTCTCAAATAGTTGTGTAAAACACAGCATGCCATTACAACATTTTCAATGTTGTTTGGTTGGAGGTTTATTCGAGATTGTAAGACGCCAAATCTGGAAACTAAGATGCCAAATGTGTTTTCTATGATCCGTCGTGCTCTTGAGAGTCTGTAATTAAAGATTTTTCTTTCATTGGTCAGTATCTTTGCATTGAAAGGTTTCAAAAAGTCCTCCCTCAATGTAAAAGCCTCATCAGAAATAAAAAAAAAGCCACATAATGGTAAACCATTGGCCAGATGGGAAGGAAGTTGCCACTTGTCAGAAGTTGATAAAACTCTGTACAACGTATAACACCACCATCTGAGACACGACCGTTGGTTCCAAAATGCACATAGATGAATTCATAGTTAGCGTTTGCAATGGCCATGAGAACCATGCTGTTAAATCCTTTGTAATTGTAAAAGTAGGATCCAGACCCAAGAGGTGGGGATATGGCCACATGTTTACCGCCAACAGCCCCGAGACAGTTCGGAAATTGCCACTTGTCTTCAAATGTCTGGGCAATATTCAGCCACTCGGAAACTGTAGTTGGGAACTGGCGGAGAAGAGAAGGAGAAGTCACATCAAAACATTCTTCGATCTATCAATGGCTTGCAACAAAATAGAGTACTGAAAATGAAAGATAAACCAAAGCCCATTAATGTCATCACGATACATTGTACTATTTTATTTACATGCATGTATCTTATTTGGTTTCCTCAACAGGACTCCACTGCCAACTCTGTTGCAGAGACTGAAAATACGGAGAGCGTTGAAATAGGGTACCCACAATCACCTTCTTCCATCATTTATCAACCAACTCAGTCACCCTCCTCAATTATTCATCAACCAACCCAATCACCCTCCTCAATCATTCATCAACCAACTCAGGAAGTAAGGAAGAACACAAGGAAAAGAAAAGGCCCATAGGACGAGCTTTTGACAATTGATTATAACACAATTAAAGAACACCTCCAAGTAAGATGGACAGGCATGATATTTTCGGTCAGCATGTGGCTAGTACCATTAGGGAAATGTCGGAGCAGCAACAGATTTATGCGCATAAAATCATTTCAGATGTACTTTTTGAAGGTCACCTAAGGAACCTGTCAAGAACTAGCCGTTTTGACAGTGGTTTCAATCCATCTGGTTTTCAACAAGGGACCGCTGTAGCCTACACAGGGCAAACAGCAACTCGAGCAGATTACTCAACTTACGTAGTGCAACCTGATCCGCAACAAATGTGTGACACATACAGGGACTACAATATCTAAATCTTGTTCTTCCCCAGCCAATCGTTAATTCCAACACTTTGAGGTTTCTTTCAATTGCTTCTTATTTCCACTCATGGCCAACTGTACGTGGCTGTGCCCAGAGTAAGAACTTACAATGGATTAAACTTCGCTATTGGACAAAGGCAGACAACTCGGACAACGGAGCATGCTACACAAGCAATGTCGTTTTCGAGTCAGCATTAAACGCCTAAAAGAAAGTCTACTTTCTTTTCTTTAACCCACTCTGGACGGATCCCGCACATATACGGGAAAGGCGATAATAGTCGATAACTCCATCGTTTTCCCGTACAAGCTACGGGGAAACCTTCTCAGACGTTGTTCAAGCTATTTTCGTCTTCCGTTTACAGTTTGACTGAGCCAGGAAGTCTATTTTTAGATCTAGGGACTTTTCCCCACAGCCTGTCGTGCTGTGTTGTTCTCAAATGACTTTTCCTCACTAGTCACTGGTAATTGTGTACGCATTCACCTCATTGCTTTCTCCACGTGTTTTGGCCGGCGCTATGGCTTCGAAGGGACCGCGAGCGAAAAGAAACGTGTTTGATATTTTTGATAACAACTCTGATAGTGAACTGGAATGTGATGGGGATGATTTAGATGTGGACTATGAGCCTGATAAGGATAAAGACTCAGATTCAGAGGATGAAATTTACGCGGCTTCCACTTCTAAGCCTAGATCTAGATCTAAACATGGTAATGTGGACTCAAACGATGGAACAAGCTCTTATAGTAGTTCTACTGCTCAATCTACTGCCAGTAGATCTAGTGTTCGTGATTTTCCTTTAATTCCCCATACAGAAGGAAGTGATGTGGATGAGTCTGACAGTGAGTCAGATTCAGAGGTGGGAGGTGGAGAGGGAGAGGATGTTGAAGTCTTGGTAGTAGGTGATGAGGAATGGTCCCAGGACTTAACTGACTTTCCCAACATTCCAGACTATGTAGGAGGGGATGGACTGAACATTGATCCTGATATTTTGGAAAATCCTAGTGCTCTAAAATGTTTTCGGCTTTTTTTTGATGATTTCGTTCTGCGACATATCAAAGAAGAGACCAACAAATATGCCGCTGAGCTTAGCAAGAGTGCGACTCAAAAGCAACTTTTTGTTGTGAAGAACTGGAACACATTGACTCTAAATGAAGTGAATGGCTTCATTCTTATTCTGTTACACATGGGAACCATTACAAAAAAGTCGATCGCAGACTACTGGAGCTGCGAGGAATTCATTGCAACAGAATTTGCTGGCCGAATCATGGCACGAGATCGTTTCCGTGCCATTCTTTCAATGCTTCACCTAAGTGACAATGCACACTACATTCCTGTGGGAGAGCCTGGTCATCAGCCACTTTATAAAATTAAAACTCTGTATGAACATTTACAGAGAAAGTTTCAGGAAGTATACACACCCGGCAAGAATCTTTCTTTGGATGAGGCCATGTGCCCCTGGCGTGGGAAACTACGGTTCAAGGTGTACATGAAAGACAAGCCCACGCCATGGGGCATAAAATTCTACGAACTGTGCGAGGCAAAGACCGGTTACGTCTACAGGTTTGAAATATACGCTGCGGACCAAACTCTCAGCAACAAACCAACAGACGTTGTGTTGCGTCTCGTCAACCCTCTTACAAACAAAGGTCACCATTTATTCACTGATAACTACTATACCTGTCCGGCACTATACGAAGAACTGGTCAGAAGGAAGATAAGCTGCACAGGGACTGTCCGAGCCAACAGGCTGGGCATGCCAAAAGAACTTGCCAAGATCAAACTTCAAGTTGGGGCCATGGAGTATCGCAGAAAAAAAGATCTTGCGGCGATCAAGTGGCGAGACAAGAGAGAAGTCACAGTCTTGACCTCCGCTCATGATCCATCTCAAATGAGGCATGTGGACACCAGGCACTTCAGAAATAAGGAAAAGCCTGAAGCTGTTATTGACTATTCAAAACATATGTCAGGGGTAGACCACAGCGACCAATTATTGGCATACTTTCCTCTTGCTCGTCGAACTGCCAAGTGGCCTACAAAGATGTTTATGCATCTGCTGACCTTATCAGTAATCCAGGCCTCAATAATTTTCAACAAGATTCAGACCATCAACAAGAAGAAAGTGCTGCCTCTTCCCTTTTTTGTCAAAAAGCTTGGGAGGGAACTGAAAGAGAAGTTTGTCTCTGGACGAACGCCGAATCGACCCATGCCAAAGCAAGTAACGAAACCGAAAACTTTGCTTCGACTTGACCACACAAACTTTCATTACCTTGTCTCTTTGCCACCAACACAATCTAAAGCCAAACCCAGGCGTGACTGTAAAGTCTGTTATGACAAGATTGCCAGCCTTTGTGTTTCAGGGAAACGGAAGAGGGCGAAAGAGACAACTTACTGGTGTGCCGTCTGTAAAATTCCGCTTTGTGTGGAGCCGTGTTTCCACCTTTTTCATACTCAGACAAACTATATCAAGGACAACTGAGTGTTATTTTTGTTTGAAACATTTCTTTATTCTTGTTTCAGGACTTTACAAGGGTTATCTTCCCAAAAAAGCAACAAAACACACAGTATTCAGTTCATATATGTTTTATTTCTGTTCAATTCTGTGGATTACAAAATTTTTCCGAAATTGAAAATATGACCCTTTTTCAAATTATTGCCTCAAAAAAAGTATGAAAGGTAAACTGTTTCTGTTTTTTTATATGTCAAGATGAAAGGTTGAATATTTATGTACTAAAATTTGAATAGCATAGCAATCATATATACATAGTTATTTTTCAGTCTAAAATTGAAAAACCCCTAAAAACCCCAGTACTGGGTGTATGTCAGGTCAAAAAAAAGCTCAGTAGCAAGTGAGTTAAGAATGCAGCTAGCCGGGCTGTTGCGTCAGGTTCGCATATAATTCAAAGTGCTGCGGAAATGTTTGAATTTTGTCAAGAAAAATTGTCAACACCACCAGATGATTGTTCACAATCTCATGCAAATTTTGTAAGATCATTTGTCTTGATCGATAAAAAAGATATTGTAAGACATAAAGATTCTTCTTCGAATGTTACGGCTGTTAAAGGTACACACGAGCTTCACTTCCTAAAACCTGTCAAGTCAGATGTTTTAAAGTGGAAATCCTTGTCATGCAATTGTGGTGTATGTTTGCTAGGTGAGGAAGGAGCGTGTCAAAATGAGTTATTCACACATAAATTCAAAACTGTTAAACTCTCATACTCAGTCTCAAATAAAAAATGTAATAATGCTAATGGAGTCAGAGACAACTCATCAAACTCTCAAACTGAAGCTGATAATGATATTGAACATGGAAACAAAGGTGTCCTCATTACCAATAGTGTAGGCCTACCTTTTTTGAGAGCACAGTTTTTTGTTTCTGTTTTGCAAAATTTCAGTGCTTGTAATAATTACAATGAATTATGTCAAGTTGTTAAAACTGTTTCTTCACAATTACCCTTGTATCCATTACCTGAAATAATTCCTAGAACTGTTTTAGAGGTTGGTATTGCTGATTCTGTTGCTCTAAGACTTATACCTGATGGCCTCAGATATTTATACCCAGTGCTTACCATTGGTGATGGAAACTGTGTGCCAAGAGCACTAAGCCTTCTGGGCTTTGGAGACCAAGAACACCATGTAGAAATAAGGTGTCGTATTGTAATAGAATCAGTTTGTAACCAATTAGATTACCTCTGTCTTGACACCAATGATTTGAATTTGCTGTGTAGGTTTTCAGATTTTCCATCACCAAATATTCAACAAACCTTTCAGCAGGAAATTTTGCAGATTTGTCACAATGCAACTTACATGGGCATGTGGCAACTCATGGCAGCTGCCAATGTTTTTAATGCCAATATTCTATCTGCCTATCCCACTCTTGGACCCAAGTGTGTCAGGGATCTTTTCAATCGCACTTTGAGGCCAAGGCAGTGCATTTATTCAAATACTTTGTGCCTCTTATGGTCTGCAACAGAGGCTCATAATGAAGAAATGCCAGAAGATCACTGGACGGCAAATCACGTTGTCCCCTTTTGCCATTGTCACAACCCATGGAAATTGTTACAAGTGAAAATGAGGGTTGATCAAAATCATTAGTGAATCTTTTTTCCCCTTTAATTTTGATCTTTCATATATGTACATGTTCATGATTTATAAGTCTTTAAAAAATTCATACCTATTTATGTTGGAAAATTAGAATAGAATGATGTGAAAACCGAATTAAATCATTTCTTGTCTTATTCATATCATAGGCAAGGACAAATTTACATAATAAAATATTCATCCCCCCCATATGATTCTTTAATGTCAAACAAAGCACAGTAATACTGATAAATATCTTAAAATCATGTATGATGCACATTACTTTTTTATATTAATGTATTTAGTGTCACAACCTTGATGTTACGAGGGACATCTAGGATCATCATATCCTGCATATGGATGTGAGATATTATATGTTTTATAGTATTCTGTAGTTGAAATTTATACTTTACTCATTATGCCTTATAATATGTGGGCCCAGTAATAAGATTTAATGAATGGCAGAATTGATTGCTTCGACCGTATGTCCCTCGTAACATGTGACACAAAATGCTTTCTATTATTGTTAATTTTTTGTTTATTATTTTGTTTTTTCTCCCTACACTTGTTCTTTTTCTGATTTACTCTTAAAATAATAGCAATTTGCTTTCTCACATATGAGATTTTTTGTATTTTTACACATAATTTTGTGTCACACGTTACGAGGGACATATTTGTGTCATCGTACTATGATCCTTTATTACATGAAAACTGTTTGATATACTATCTTCTTCTGTGTGCATTATAAAAATGTATATATTTCAACTGAAAATTGAATTTCATTTTCTGGTAAAAATTTTGCACCTTTTGACCTTGGCTCACATAGGAGTTAATCCGGTTTCAAATGTGCAAAGATATGACAAAAAGAACAAGAAAATGATCACAGTGCCGCGACCCGCAATAGTAAAAGAATACAACAAATTCATGGGAGGCATTGACTTGCATGATATGCTTACAGCTTTGTACCGATTTCCAATTAGAGCCCGTCGCTGATATATGTCCATTTTTTTATCATACACTGCACATGATGGTTATCAATGCTTGGCTGACATATCGGAAGCAAGCAAAACATCTGAAAGTTAAAAACATAATGAAACTTGCACTTGCAGTCTTTCAAAGTCGACTTGCAGCACAACTAGTGGCACCAAGTGCACCTATGGGACGTCCCGGAATCGGCAATATTTCATCAAAAATGAACACAATCCATCGACGAAGTTGTCCACCACGGGAAACACGTTTAGACGGCAAGGATCATTTGCCAGAGTTCAGCAATACAAGAGGGCGATGTAAAGGAAGAGACTGTCAATTCTTGACATTTGTGAAATGTGCAAAATGTCAGGCATATCTGTGTCTGAACAGAGACAGAAACTGTTATTCTAAATTTCATCAGTGAAGATTCTTTTGATTTCAACACTTATGTTCTTGTTGAATGTCTCATTTTTCATGTTTTGATTGGCTTAGTATATAAATTTATTTCGTAATTCAGTGTGTTTTTTGTTATCATTCATACATTGTTGTGAAAATGAAATGAGCCCAGAATGTATCAAATATGATACATATGCAGAATTTTGACAAAGGCCCAATGTATCATATATGATACATTTTGTAACACAACAGCAATGTTGTGAAACTTCAAAATTGTGATTGATATGTAATAAGAACCTCATTATAGGTCTACTCTGTGAATTTCAGAATTTTCTTGCAATTTTGAATATACCTGGGTACTATAGGGTTAAAATGCCCCCCGTGGACATTCACATTCAGAAGTCTGAAAGAACTTGACTTGCTTAGTCAGTAGGTTGTTATCTGTCACGAACCAAATCTAATGTGGACCAACTGTTACGTGGGCGCAAACTGTGACAGTATTTTAGATTTAGAATTATAATAGCTATTCCAGATATTGTGATCTATATGGGCCTAAAAAAAATTTAAGGCGGTCGTTATATTCGCAACACCCTGTTGCGAATAGAGAATAGCCTATCACTTTCACAATTATTCGACAGTCCTTTAAAAAGTATTTAAACATGGCAAATTGCAATCTTAAAACATGACAAATGGATTACTTTTAAAAAAGAAAAGCCTACAGAACAGATGTATTTAACTTGGCTAGCCAGCTCAGATTGCATCAACGGCTCATTCCCCAAATCTAGAATAAACATGGCCACAATTGCTTCCATCAGCCAAAGGCCGATTTGTGCCTTTACTTGCACAATTATCCACCATTTCCCTTATTTAACCTCAGTTCTTATTTATACAATGACAATTTATGATGTATTTGGTGCATTGAAGTACATTTCATTCCAGATTTAGAAATCTGAAGCCGAAAATATATTATTATAAGGCATTCCAATGACGCTAGGGTGTTGCGAATAATCACGCCCAAAATAAACACAAGGACGGTTAAGTGAGGATGTCTTATTTTTGTAATTAATTAATTGTAACATGAAGGTTGAGCGGTTTGATATGAGTTTACGTCTGGCAATTGGTAGACAAGGTCACTAATGGATTGTTTATTTACTTTGGAATCTAAATGTAAATGTTTAAAAAATGTGGCGCCCTTGAGAATCAATTAGTACAAAAGAAGGTGACAAATGGGAGTAGGTTCCATAGTAGCATTTACATTTAGTGTGAGTCGTGGTCAAAACAGGCCAGGTAAGACTATAACAAAAGTGGCTGTTGATATCCCATCTCGGGATAGAGAAATGTGATAGGCCTGACATTCATATTCCTTCCGTACCGTCGTCCAGCTTTAGACAATTGCTGAGTTGGGCAAGTGGTCAATGAATTATTTCATAAAATGATTGAGTAGGGGCAGCAAGCATTACACATCAGAGGGATATATTTCAAAACCATTGATATAGTTTCATGTCAACATGCATGTCCACAGCATTAGACATCAGGAGTTTACCCTGCTGTATTATATTTTGCTCCTAGTATTAGTATGTCCTGGAACACAATGGAATCATTGGGTTTTTATTTGTTGGCTTGTTGTATTTTTTTAGTTAGAAAGTTCGTTCAGATTAGTAAAGTCAGATAAAAAGGACATTTCATCCATGTTGTTTTGCAAAGTAGTACCATTATTATAATTTTATTGAAGATAATGTGGGTATATCTCAGGGCTGCTTACATATTGTATGTCTGAAGTATCTCATTTTAATTCTAGTGCCAAAATTGGCACTAATCGTCCTGTTTTTTAAATCCCATTCACAACTTTTAGGATCTGAGGACAGCAGTGTTAAAATTCAGGAAATATGCGACAGGGACAGGCGGCGGACGGCCCGAGAAGGAGCCACCTTTTCTGGACATGATCATGGCAATCATAGGGGACAGAAGCGATGCCATTAGTGGAATTACAAACGGTAAGATATATTTTGGCCTGGAAGGTTTATTGGTATAGTGCCTCCTCAATACAGTAGCAACCGCCTAAATGCCCAGTACTGGGGAAGCAGAGAAAGCGGGCATTTAGAGGAAACTGGGTTAGGGCTTATAATCGGGGCTGTTTAACAAGGATATAATTGAATGCGGTTCAGAAAATCGTTTGCCTCTTTTTAGAAACACCCTGATCTAAGATTAATTAAATGCGAGAAATAGGGACACCTGGAAGCCATAAATTCTTTTACATGTAGATGGCCAGCACACCAGCCACTTGACCATCTCTTGCCATTAAGACCCGAAATGGGGGAGCAATAAAAGTGTTAACACTTCTTCGCTTACGTCCACGTAAGCCATTTATTGCATTTCCCAACCCAAGTCACAGTGTAACGACGTGCCAAAGGCTGCATGGCTACAGGCCAGTGCAGTCGGGAACCTGGCCGTCTGGTTGCTCTAGGGGGCGGCGCCAGGCGGATGGACCTGACTAAAGTTCTGATCAGTATCCTTTGCCCCTTCACGTACTTCCACTAGGAAATACTACCGAGAAATACTTGGTGTCAAAGGTCAGATGAAAGGTTCTTGTCCTTGTACACTTCAACAGGGCAGGTGGTTTTGAAAACGGTTGAAAGTCTTCGACATATATTCAATTTCAATAGATAAACATCCCAGGGAGTAACTTTCATGCATTTTAAATCTATTTTTTGCTTTTGGATCACAACCTAGCCATAGCCAGTTTTATTTCTTTATATCTTACTTCAAATCTAGTAAGAGTCTTGAACATTATCTATGTTCGACAGTCCTACTGTCATCCACATCGCCATTTTAGACCTTAATGCAGAGGCCGAGATTAAGGATAGGCCTAGCGGGGACATTCCCTCACATGTCAACCCAAGCCTTGACAATAAGACAGATAAATTGACGCCACTTGTAGAAGCTTTTGATGCTCGGCTTACTGCCATTGAAACACAAAATAGGCCTAACCTTGCAGCTACAGAGACACTCGCTGACAAAGATAGATCTAACCCACTGCATCTCATTCACTAACGCTTGACAGGTAGGTTCAGCTTGATGACGAACGACTTCGTGACGCGTTCGCCAACACACCCATTCCACCTAGTCCAGGAGCTATAGCCCAAAAAAGGGCTCGACCTCAAACAAATTGCTTTCTAAGGTTTTTCTGCAGAATATCACGGAGAAATATGTCAAATATAACATAC
>JAOXNP010083332.1:0-10515 GCA_028571245.1 Chromodoris orientalis
AGAGAGAGAGAGAGAGAGAGAGAGAGAGAGAGAGAGAGAGACAGACAGACAGACAGACAGACAGATAGACAGACAGACAGAGATAGACAGAGAGAGATAGACAGAGACAGACAGAGACAGACAGACAGACAAAGATAAAAAGACAGACACAGAGAGACAGACATAGACAGACAAACTGACAGACAGAGAGACAGTGACGTAGAGGTAGAGACACAGAGACAGAGAGACAGATAAAGAGAGACGAACAAACAGAAAGACAGACAGACAGAGACAGACAGTCAGACAGACAGACACAGACAGACAGTGACGTAGAGGTAGAGACACAGAGACAGGGAGACAGAGAAGGAGAGACAAATAAATCGAAAGACAGACAGAGAGGAAAGGAAACAATCATTAACTTTACAATGATCCCTGGATAGAATCGTAAAAAAGAAAAAGAGAAACAAAATTAAGAGAGTTATCACAAAGAAAGTTTCTATTCAGACACCTAAAACGAAAAAAAAACACGGTCCTTTGAACCCAAACAACAAGATAACTGGACATTGAACAGCTATCATACATTAACGGTCATTTCCTAGGTGGCTAATTCAAAAGACCGGTCCATTTTCCGTCCCTGCCGGCTTCCTGCCGAGACCATCAATGGGGTTGATAGAAAGGTCAGTTATTGTATCGTTTGCCAAAAATCGCCGGGTACTTCAAAGCGCAGCCCCTGAAAGCAGCACGACGCCGAAATCTTGACCTCTAGTGTAAGTTGTTCCGGGTGTCTAATGAACCGTTCACGCGCCCATGGTCAGACCCTTGTAATCTGCGTCATATCTCTGGTTATTAAAGCGCCGTCTTTGCCAGAACATATCAATGCTGGCCACCAAAACAAACGAGACAGACTACACTGCCTGCCTGTGTCCGCCTTTTTTGGCCTCCAAGAGGATTTTGTACCATACGGTGTTAAAATGGCGAGGCTTGAGTGAATCGAAGGTAAGTAAGATGTGTGATTTTTTTTTTTTTTGTTGCCCCTGATTTTATGAGAAATCCTTTTTCTCATTCACACGGAGGTTTTTCGAGAGCAAACACATAAAGTTATACTCTTTGCAGCGGATGTTTAACGTTTTATCATATAGGGGAGGAGAAAGAAACAACAACATCAATAACATTCCGAACTTTGAACGAAATTAAGTTTAAAAATGTACGATAAAACAGTATCAATCTTCTAGACATGTTAAATTCAATTTATTTCACATCTTTGGTAGAACTTTCAAGGCAGGACATCAATAACTATTTGATTTAGAGTCTTTTTTATTTTCTTACAACTCACTTAAAAATGAATGATGTAGAACAGATTGTCTCAGTTGTTTATATTAGCAAAAGACATGTTGTCCTTTGAACGGGCGAGCTTCATTATATAACAGTTTCCAGAATGCAGATAAAACCCACAAAGTCTTGTCATTTAGTGTGCGTATATGTGTGTGTGTATGTGTGTGTGTGTGTGTGTGTGAGTGCAATAGTGTATGTTTGTTTGTTTATGAGTGTGTGTGCGTGGTGTTGGTGGGTGTGTGGATGTGTGTAAGTGTGTGTGTGTGTGTGTGTGTGTGTGTGTGTGTGTGTGTGTAAGTAAGTGGGTACGTGTGTGTGTGTGTGTGTGTGTATATATATATAGTGGTTGTTTTGTTTTGTTTTTTTTATTGTTTTGACATCTAGTATAAGTGTTTACTTTTCTCCCTTTGTTGTTGCTTTTTGTTTGTTGGCTCTTTGCTTCTTTTTTTTTTTTAAAAAGAATATTAATGGAATCTCATGTTTTAGTGTTACCAAAAGTTATAGGTTATAATCGCAACAATTATTCAGGGCAATATTTTTACTCAATTAAAATTTTTATCTTTGATTTGATGAACATATTTTTGTGTAATTACTCATCCATATTGAAATGTTCCTGGAAACTTATTTTGTTACTTTTATTGTTATTCTACTATGTGTATTAAATATTATGTTTTGTATCCATGCACTGTTTGTGAAAAGCTCAAAGCAAATCTCCACTTCTAATTTTTTATAACTGGACAAATAAAATTATCTTATATCTTAATATTGTTGTGCATATGCTTCCAGATAATAATACAGAACAATTTATTTTAACTTTAATTTTAACCACAGAAAAATCACCTCCACGTTCTATGGAAAAGCCTGAAAAAGTCCAAGAGGAGCAGAGATGGTTTTCCTCTCCTTATGCAAAGCCAAGCGGTGTTCCACAAGACTCCTGGATCGATGACATGTCATCATTTAAGGATTTGATATGGAAAAATCCAACGAGAGACATAATTCCATTTTATGGTAAATTTGTCTTGATTACCATCATTCACTTTATGGTTTATGCCACTTCTATCTTATTATTACCGGTACTACACATTATGTGCTTACTGGCTACTACTATATACCTTTGATATATTTGTAAGTATTCTTTGGTATTGATTATTCTTTTTAATCATTTTTCTCTTTGCAGATAGTACAGCAGATGAAATGGCTCATTTGTGTGGGGAAGGCACTGCTGGTTGGCTACTTTCTAGCCACATTTCCTGGCTACTAGACAGGGCAAATAAATGTCAAGAGACATCCTTTTGCCTGTGTCTCTCTACGATGAGCCCAGATTTGCTCAGGCGCCTCGCAGCAAAAAGAGACAAAAGTAAAGTGAAGCAGCTGGTCATCATTGCCAATGTGGGGAGGAATCCTGATGGCACTGTTTACCTGGCAACACAAACAAGATCAGGTAATCACTGGGTTGTGATCACAATTGATCTTAACATTAATACAATTAAGTATTGTGATAGTTTAGGGTGGGATATGCCTCCAAATTTGGTAACTGTATTAGCTGGGTACACCCAGCATTTTGGACTGCCAATGCTGAAGGGATCATGCATTAGTCTAATGCATGTCCCCTCAGCATTGGGCTACAGTCACAAATGTTCCAATAAATGTATGAATTATCCTGTGCAGGAATGTGGTAATGTATGTGGGGTGATAGCATCAATTTGTGCAGTCGTCGCCGCTCTTGACAATTCTCTTTTTAGAGAGCTGACAGGAACACGGTCTGGGCATAGAAGATTCCTGCATGAACCAACAAAATACGAGAAATATCTAAGACGAGTGTTGATATGTTGGTTCATGACGGATAATTTAGAATTATCATTGTTGACACCAAAACCAAGAAACATAAATGCACAACACCTTAATGAACATTCATACAGCTGTCATCCAAAAATTTTGCGAAAGAGAAAATCAGCCGAGCCATCAGAAACAAACAGCATGGAACATTCAAATGCGCACAATCAGGCCATTTCAAATACAACCAATCAGATAGATTTCATCACAAACAATCTGGCAGAACAAAGAAGCAATTGCGAAATTTCCATACAGAATATTCAGTCACAAAGTAGTACTTGTACAAATATTGAACTCCATGATAATGTTACAAATGCATGTAGTCAGATATGTTCAGACACAACACCCATACAGGTACATAATGATATGACCCATGAAGCTCATCATACAGACAATCATAAAGATAAAATCAAAACAACCATCAACAAGGACCATTCCAAGAAGAAATACATCTGTGCAATATGTGATCTTACTCTCTCCAGCAGACAAGCATTATTCAAACACAAGAAGAGAAAGCACAAAGGAAACACTTCAGTTCAACACAATTCCAACCATTCATGCCACTGTCAAATGTGTACAGAATTTCAATCCTTCACAATAAAAGAACTTATAGCCCATTACCAAAAAAAACACCAGCAAGACATTAGCATTTGTATCAAAAAGTTTAAGAATGATAAAGATTTTCAACAGTGGAAAAAAGATATTGAAAAAGAGACATCCTCACAATATGTCAAAACTAGACCTCCCAAAATTAAGCCTGCTAGTGATCACATGATTATTTATTATTATTGCCATCGATCTGGAGTACAAAGATTAGTTAAAGATCGTAAGCGATCAAGAAAGTCACAAGGATCTTCTAAAATGGGCAATAAATGTACTGCATTCATGATTGTAAAAAAAAGTATTTTTGATATGAGCATTACAGTGGAATACTGCTTGCATCATATTGGACATTGTTTTAAACTTGGCCATCAAACGATTTCAGAGGATCTTAGATTATTAATTGCTGGCAAATTGTCACAGGGAGTTGAGCCTGCCAAAATACTCGATGATATAAGAGATAGAATAACAGAGGTTAATAGGGACAGTATTGTAACAAGAAAAGATATTCATAATATCAAAAACCAATACAACATTTCTCGAACTCAAAAACACAGGGAAGATGGACAAAGTGTTGATCTGTGGGTGCAAGAATTAAGAAAAGAAGCAGATGATCCCATTATATTTTATAAGCCACAGAATACACCACATGATGTTGTTGATAAAGAAGATTTCTTACTGTGTATACAAACAGCTTTTCAAAGAAAAATGATGATAACACATGCTCCAAAAATGGTTTGTGTTGATTCCACTCATGGTACAACTCAATATGATTTTTTATTGATAACAATTTTAATTTTAGATGAATTTGAAGAAGCTATACCAGTTGCATGGGCTATATCAAATCGAGAAGATTGTGAAATTTTACAGTTATTCATGGATGCCTTAAAAGTATCATGTGGAAAGGATTTCAGTACAAACATTTTTATGAGTGATCTAGCTAATAATTTTTATAATGCTTGGTGTATTACTTTCAGCAAACCAATGAAGAGATTATATTGTTCATGGCATGTGGATAAGACCTGGCGAAAGAAAATTCGTGAATGCATTCATGTACAAGAAGATCAATGTAATGCCTATGCCTTTTTGAAAATTCTACAATCAGAAACAGATGAAGCAAATTTCCGTAGAATGCTGCAAGAATTTCTTGGTTATTTGCAAAATAAATCACCCAGTTTTTTTGAATACTTTACACAAAATTATGTAATTGATGACAAAAAATTATTCTGGGCATCATGTTTTCGCATTGGAACATTGGCAAACACAAACATGTTTGCAGAAGCATTTCATCGTGTTCTGAAAGACATATATTTTAATAGGAAACAAAATAAAAGAGTTGACAATTTGTTAGTCATTCTACTGAAATTAGCTAGGGACAAAGCCATTGACCAATTGATTAAATTAGAAAAAGGAAAAGTGAGTCACCGTTTGAGAGAGATTAGAATTAGACACAAAACATCAGAAAGTATTGTAGATATTCAAAAATGTATTGAGTCAAATGATGAATGGATTGTACCTTCTTCAACCATTAAATCTACTGATTATTGTATAAAAAGAATCAAAACTGACACATGTAATTGCAAATTAGTTTGCGATTTATGCCATGTTTGTGTGCATATGTACACTTGTACATGCGCAGATTTTTTGGTCAAATCTGTAAGCTGTAAACATATTCATGCAGTTCATAGAATAGAGAATGAAGCTAGAAAATCACAAAAGCAGATGCTGTCACATGAAGATTGTGAAGATGTAGAGAATCTGGATTTTATCAAATCAGTAATTTGTCAAGATAAACCAGAGACGGCCAGTGATGCTGATAGGCTTAGGAGATGTATTTTGAATAAGACTAATGATATTAATGATTTAGTTCATAATATAACTGAAATTGATACGTTAAGAGCCATTCTGCAACGTGTACAGGATGCGTATGTGATAGGCTGTGGAATGCAACTTACTGAAACAGTGCAAACATTTGATCAAAAGAAAAAATTTCCTTCCAACAAGAAATTTGAACCGCAAAGGCGTTTTTTTTCAACAAAAAGGAAGAAGCCAAAAAATAACAAATTAAAATTAAAGAAGCCTAATCTTCTTGATAAAAGTAAAATAAAAGATGACCTTTCTGTAAATTCTGCTGCATTGTGCGCAATTTGTTTTTGTGAAAATGATAAAACAAATGATACAAATATTAATTGGTTTGAATGTCCATCATGTAAATGTTGGATACATGTTGCATGTGATATTCAAATCAGAGATAATGAAGAAGAAGACAAAGATATAGAATGTTCCCTGTGTAGATCTAAACATTAATCACTGATTTTAAATACAGCTACTGTATTCAATGTCTCAAAATGAATTTTAAATCCATGTTCAAACTGTGTATAATTTGTCAATCATTTTTTTTAAAAATCATTCAGACCTATTTTAATTTAAAATGAAATGTACCGGTATCACCCCACATACCAATTTTCAATGTATGACTTTGTTTTATCCAAAATCCAAGAAAAATGCACTGCATGCAACCGCACATTTTGCCTGTATATATCTGCATTATGCTGTCCCCGCGGTTTTATGCACCTCGCATAATTTAGCAAATTTTGATCAATTTTTGCATAATTTCTGATTATTTTCCTTTATCATTCTTTGTAAAAATATCCAGAATCGCATAATTTTACACTCTTACACTTTTAGGGCTCAATTTGCATAATTTTAGAAATTATTTTGCATAAAACTGCGGGGACAGATTATGACCGCATATTGTGAATTTTGCATATTTACCCCATGTTTGTACATTGTATTGTGAACACGATTTCCCCAAAGTTTTTCTAATTATTTCACTTCTATTTTTTTTTTTTAAAAAAAGTATTTTTCCATGAAGGGAGGAGGGATGATAAATCAAGAGCTCTAAGGCACAATTCTTCCTGTCAACTTGAAGACATGTCATTGAAAATCTATGCAAGTAGCGTTGAACTTTGACCTCTATGAGAGAGAGGAAAACATACACACACACACACACACACACACACACACATTGATATCTTTTTAAATGATTAGATGTAATGGGAAACATGGGTTTCAAAGTTTCTCTCCCAAATTTGGCCCTCAAATTTATTGTTGTGTAATAGTTATTTCCCTTTGATGAAATAAGCTACATTTATAAGATTGGACTTTTGTTATGTCCGTTACCTTTTCCCATGTCTCTAATGGTCCTAAATTATTGGTCATATTGTATACACTGATGCACGACGCTTGGGTTGTCTATAATTACGTCCAATGTTTTGCATGATGTATGTTGTACTATAATATTCAATCCCTATTCACGCATGTAATTCTACAAGATATTTTGTATATACCGTATCATATTCTCAATACAGTTGCCAATATAACAACAACCCGGTTCTCGGGCTAGGTTGAACTAGGTTCGATGATTCCTATCTGGCGCAACCAAGAGGGTCATCAGAAGCACCATCAATACAGTTGTTCGCTTCTTATCAGATTCAGAACCTTGGTTTCCATTGTTTGTGTTGTGTGGCTTGTTCGTCTAGAATTCGCGACAAACATAACACTATAATATTAATACTTTAAGTAATAGCTTTCCCAGTTATGCATGTATTCATACTCCTTAATTTTCGTGCAAGAAGCAGTATTCTTGACTTGACCGCTAAAAAAAAGTAGTGCCTAACAAAGACTAATAGAGAATAACGAAATGTTGAGGGAAAGAATTATCATTATCATATTATTATTTCTTAATTTTGACCCAGAAATATATTCACTGCCTCACAAGCTACGGCCATAGCCAATTACCCACCTCTATGCTAGATGGTAAGTATAGTATTCACCATTAGGCTACTCTTGCTATTAATCATTAACGACCTAGAGCAGAAAAGATATGTTGTGTCCATTTGTTTTGAAATCATAGGCCTATATATATATAAAAAGAAAATGTTAATATGTGACACTCAGCATATATATGTAAATTTACTTTGGGGTCATTTCTATTGCTCTTGTTATTGATAGTTTTACTTTTAAATAAACAACATATTTAAAGAAATGACAATGGTTCTTATTACATTATTTTCACTTTTTGTCGTTCTACATGTTGTTTACATCTTGACTGTTAAAACAGATTTGACATCCCTGTGTTAAAATAAGAATTTGACATCCCTAGACTGTTTCTTCCACACCCCCACCCCCTTCCTCTTTCATTATCCATGCTGATAAGCAAGCATATAAGGCATAAAGTGAAAGTAAAAGTAAAAAGTAAAAATTACATCAAGATAGCCCTTTACCCTGAAGGCTCAAAGCGCTTTACAATGACTATTTCACTTTTTCCAGCTGATAGAAATGCATAACATATCGGGCAAGACCTACGGCTTGTTATACAATCTTTGAACAAAAACAATGCTACATTATATGACCAGGTACTCATTCACACCTGAGTCGAGTGAGGTAAAATGTCTTACCCAAGTCACGGTCAATGATTAGACCGCCACAAAAAAAAAAAAAAAAATACCACTAAAGAAAGAAATGTATCAACCTCCTGCTCCAGTAAATTCTGTCAGCTTCCAACATCGCTAAATTTCATCTTACTGCAAACACGTAACATGTGCTCAAATATCTTGTTTATTATTGGTGGTTGGGTGTTTTGTTGTTGTTGTTTTTTGGTGTGTGTTTTTTTTTCTTGCTCTTTGTATACCGGCAAGAAAAAAGAATGCTTGAACTATCCATGTTAGAGGGTATACAAGTGATTAGATCTTACATGTGTCGCAAAAAAAAAGAAAAGAAAAAAGATAGTCTACATGAAAAAGAAAAGAGTGATGAACAATTTTTTTTTTAAAATCGTATTTCCTCCCTTATAAATATAATATATTTATAAGGGAGGAAATACGATTAAAAAAAAATATTATGCAAATCAAAACCTAAATATATAGGCAAGGAATATCCCAAATTATGCATGCAAGATGAGCTGTCGATTTTTCCATTTTCACCCAACCCCCATCCTCCAATGAAGGAGGACAAGTTGATCTAGATCTATACTGCCGTTTAAATTAAAAACCCACAAGCGACTAGAGAGTAGTAAAAGCAGATATTAGGTTTTTGATTCAAAGGGCAGCAGGCTACAGTATACCAACTATATGAGTCAACAAAGATCTAGATCTAGACCAGTGAAGGAGATTAAAGACAAAAAAAAAACAAGTAAACTTGGAAATCGTTGATAAATAATTCTGGTGTTATAGATCTAGTTATAAACTAAAAGAGATTTTAATCCTTTACTTTTGGGATGATACATTTTAATTTACCACTGACTTAAAAACCGGAAACGTAGCCCTATAAACCAATCACAGTCTGGCTGACGGTGTTGCAATTAGCCGCAATACCATTAACCCCTTTATCATTAACCCGAGATACCATTAAATCCCTCAAAGGATATTTTTAGATAGGGGTTGGGGTGGGGAACCCCTGCCACCCTGCAAGTCGCTGCCTCCACATTGATTAAGTCTTTCCCCGTGTTCTACTTCTACCAAAAGTTTTACTCCTGTTTCTAAGGCTTTACACTGATAGCTCAGGTCCAAACTCTATGAATTTTTTAATTTCATTTTTCACCTGTTTTCTGATTTTTGACTTCTCACACACCAGCCTCGGCCATCGTAAATTTTAGAGTAAGGAGAAACAAATCAAGACATCTAAATCTAATATAGGCAACGGTCACGTGATATTATATTTCTGTTCCGTCTCTAATGGTTAGCCCTAAAGGGCGACAATAACTTTACTGACACCTCACTTTTTTCTCTCAAGTTATTTCCCTTGTCTTGAGACCTCGACTATCTTTCCCCGAAGGCAAAAAAAATTATCTAGAATTAATTTAGGTATCATTTATTTATTATAGATCTGTCGACAGATGATGTTTACTGAGAATGCCTGTTTGTTTTTCATTTATCACATCACTTTCAATTTTACAACATATATGCAAATCAAAATATCACATTGTTTCTCTCTTATCACACTATTTCTCTTTTGATTTTGATTCCTATGTTGATGTGTCATAGTCAACATGCTATTCTGATTACCTCTTCAACTTTTGATTCCAATTAACGATAAAGTTGCTTTGGATTTGTAGTAGATGCATGAGACTAGAAGCCTAAACTGCTGTGAAGAAGAAAGATCTATCTCCCAGGTGCAGAAAACTTATGTTATTTCAGGACATAAATGAAATGACCGGTCGTCTATCAGACGTTTTGTCATGAATCTTATAGGCACAGGAGATTATATACATACTTTCAAAGATATTTACAGAATTCTCTTTGCTACGGGATGTGGAAAATATTCAGATAGCAAATTTTCTATCAATGTATAAATTTTATCGTTTCAAAGATTTTCAACCTCAACTCTTAGTAGCTTTCAAGAAAGAGAAAAAAGGAGTTATCCCTTTTTTTCTCTTTTTTTTCTTTCCATCTTGGCAATGTCAAATCAGCCATTTCAAACCAAGCCTTTGTTTGTTTTGTTTTTTTAATTTTGTTTTGGGGGTTTTTTTCACCCTTCTTTTGTTCTATATGCCATAAGTCTCAGATCATATGCCACACATATCCTTGTTGTGTAATTGCAAGAATTTAAACTCTGTTGATTTTATCTTTCAGTCATTGTTTTTACTTAAATGACATTATGACAATTTGGTTTTGTTGTACAATATTGATTTACTCTGCATCAACCCACCATGACAACTGGCAAGCATTTAATAATATTTTTTGTGCACAATTTCCCCCCCCCCCCCTATAT
>JAOXNP010084442.1:0-10512 GCA_028571245.1 Chromodoris orientalis
GAAAACATGTACTGTTCATTATTTTTACATATGTGCAAATGTTAATTGCCTTAAAATAATCATATTTTGACTAAATATTTCAAATGATTGCATTGTACATGATGTTTTAGTCTCTCTGGTATAAACATAGGTCTAAAATTGCTTGAAGAAATATGTATTTTTAACATTTCATACATACAGCATACTTAAGATATACTGTGAAGTCTCATATTCTATAAAGTAAAGATTGATGTTCCTATTTTTTAAATTGTCAAGTGCTTAGAGCTCTCATCAAGTAATAGGCACTATAAAGCACAATTGATTATCATTATCCTCAGGAGCCTCGTGGTTTCACAAAATACTAATGGCTTGAACATCACACATAAATATACATAACAGCAAATAAACAGGAATTTGATTCCTTACTTTTTCCTTCAAATGAGGACTGGCATTTCCAGCCAGAAGCATCTTAACACATTCCAAGTGAAGGCCTGCACAGGCATGATGCAATGCCGTCATTTCATGATTGTCTCCCAGATCTACATCTGCTGATGCCTGTCAGGTAAAGGATGGAAATTGGTGTTTAGTACTGTGATTGACAAGAGATAGGCCCTGTGTTTGGATTTGTAGCTGATATGGATATCAGAAATACGATATTTGTTCTTTTGACTCCAATTGACATAAGTCTAGAAATGCAGAAAGACATTTATATCTGTTTCATAGACTATGCCACGGTATTTGACAAAGTCAGGTATGAAAAACTGATGAGCATTCTGTGTCAGCTAGATAGTGACGGAAAGAAAATTTGTATTCTAAGAAAATTGAATTGGGAACAAACAGCAGCAACCAGGATAGAAGGAGAAATCAGCCAATACAAAGTTAAACAGAGGGGAGTTCGACAAAGATGTGTCCTGTCCCCTGATTGTTTAATATATTATAGTGAATTGATATTTCAGGACATTGAAGACCAAGACCGCATCCGGATTGGTAGACAGAACTCAATAATCTACAACATGCGGATGACACGGCTCTTATAGCGGGTTCGGAGAGCAAGTGGAGAACAATAACAGAAATTAATTAAAGAGCGAAGAAATGGGCCTCGATCTCAATGTGAAAAGACTGAATGTATGAAAGTGAACAGAAAACCTAATATTCCAAGCTGTAATCTTTCATACAGAAATGAAACCATAAAAACATTTGCATCAATATCTAGGTTTCATGTAACTTAACATCGGATGAAACATGCACTTAAGAAATTAAAAGAAGAATTTCAATTGCCGATGATAGTTTCAATAGATTGAAACCATTATTAAAGAACAGGAATATCCAAATGAACACAAAGATAAGATTATTCAAGCCTTTGTGTGGTCTGTCATGATATTATGGTTGTAAATGCTGAAAAATAAGCAGGGATACCGTACTGAAAGAGTGATAGAGGCGAACAAAATGTGGTTTTTGAGACGAATACTGAGCATACAATGGGAAGACAGAGTCTCCAGTGATGCTGTACTATCACAAAATGGTATGAACAGGCCACCGATGCAGACCATTAGAAGAAGACAATTGAATTTCTTAAGCCATGTCTACAGGAAGAACAATGTAGAGAAGCTAGTGATTATTGGAAGATAGGGGGGAAGGGAAGAAAGCAAGAAGTGGAAAACGAATGGCTTACGACTCAATGGACTCAATCGACAGAAGATGGAAATGTTACTTTCATGCGAGGAGCAGAAAACAGAGAGGAATGGGACAGCATGGTTGCTGATATCTGCCCCAGACTACGCTTTTGACAACGACGACGACTGTGGAGTTGGCAGGAGAAGCAGTGATTGACGTAAGCACACCTTACCTAACTGGAAAAGTGACAGCGTTGTGCATCCCTGTGACCATGAGCGATCTGGTATTTGGGAACTTGGATGTAGCCAGGAATGTTGACGACACTGATGCATCAATGATGGCAGGAGCAGTGGTGACACGTGCTCATTCGAAGAATCAGGGAAGAAGTACATCATTGAAGATGCCCGGTGTGAAGGGGCAAGTGACTGAGAATAAGAAAGAGTTGATTCGACTTCAGCAAAAAGATAAAAGAGGCAAAATATATAAGAATTTCCCTACCCCTATATTCATATATCGTGTCTATGAGGACAAAAAGGTGAAAATAGCAGTGAAACAAGTAGTGTTACCAGAATCACCGCGTCACTGTGGAATGGCGACTGCCCATGAATCCATTCTCGGCGGACATCTTGAGATCAAGAAAACTAGGTCAAAAATAATGAATGAGTAGTTTCTGCTGGCCGGGATTCAAAGGTGACGTTTCACGATTTTGTCGCTCATGTGATATTTGTCAAAGGACTATTCACAAAGGGACCACATGAAGAGCTACATCACAGACAATACCTATAGTGGGTACGCCGTTGGGAAGGGTGGCCATTGACATCGTAGGACCGATAGAACCTTGTAGTGAGGATGGTGGTCACCGATACATATTGACCTAGGTAGATTATGCAGCTCGATATCTTAAGGCAGCATCCTTTGAAAAGGATTGACATTCAATCTGTTGCAGAAGCTCTCGTTGACATACATGTATATAGCAGACTGGCATACCACAGGAGGTGTTGACTGACTAAGGCCCTCAATTAATTCGTGTCAAAGTGCATCAAGGAGTTTTGCAGACTTCTCGTAATAAGGCAGTACACAACAATCCCTTACCATCCCATGTGCAACGGACTCTTGGAAATGTTCAACGGGACATTAAAGGTGTTGCGGAGGTTGTGTTCGGTAAAAATCAAAGCAGTGACATCGATTTGTGTATCCGCTTTTATTCGCATATAGGAGGGTGCCTCAGGAGTCTACACGATCTGCATATTTCTATCTCTTCAGTGGCCACAATGCAGGAGACGGCTGCAAATCTTAAAGGCGTGGAGGAAAAATGAAGACAATGATCCAGAAGTAATACCATAGAGCTGCGCAATCGTTTGAACGAGAACTGGAGATTAACACATGGTAAATTTTTCTAAGGCACAAAGCAAGCTAAAGGTATACAATATTATGGCAAAAGAGAGAAAGAAAGGAGATTGTAAACAGGAGATTAGTCTTGGTACTTTGGCCGACAGATACTTACAAGTTGCTAGTACAATGGCGAGGACCAGGAGGTATAATTTCTGTGGTTGGATTGACAGACTATAAAATGAAATTTCAGGAAAATGAGAAGACTTATGTGATCTTTTTGAAGCGTTGCATTTCACGAGGTGAGGCAAAGAGGAGAATGTGGCTAGCTCAGGAGACCCAGGCCTCTGATAAGGGAATAGAATAGGACATTAATTCATCTTATTCTTGTGCCCATGCCCGTGCCCCGTGTCGTGATGTGCAACATTGGGGGCTCGACTAGTATGGTCCCCACCAGTCACACATACTTGGGCATCGTTCTGCGTCGAGGGTGAGCTGGGTCCGTCCTCATCGCTCACTAGACCACACTCCCCTCGTCAGGACTCGTCAGGTCTTGATTGGTTCATCAAACTGTCAAAAACTTCAGAACTGACATTAGAATCATATCGACATTCATGATCCATAGCCCAAGGACTATCAGTATCAAACCTAATTTTGAATGTGCCTTTTCTTATACCTGCACCCATGATCGATACCCAGGTGCTTTGCAATACTTTCTCTTTTTCAAAGGGAAAAAGAATGGGGAGGGGCATCGGGAGCTTCCATAGCAGTGAAAAATTGAAGAGGACCTGTGTTCATACTTGCTTTAAATCATCCCCGCTGTGTGCCCTCGTGATTGTCGGTTTTGCCGTGTAATTAATGGTTCTGTTCTCAGCTTGTGCATAAAAACAAGCATATTATTAGACACATTACTATATTTAGATTTCCTGACAGTTGTACGGAGCAAATGAGTAATTGGCTACAGGCAAAGAAAATGTTATCAAATTGGCATAGCAGTATGCCTAAAAGGCTGCTTTTTGTCTCTTGTAACTTGAGAGGGACTTGCGACAGTATCAGAAAGAATTGGTACATTTGCAGTCACCCCTCCCCGTCTTTGTAATAAGTATATCGTCATACCCTAAAAACAGGGTTTTAATCCTTCTTCTCAGATCAGTGGTTTTACAGCATATGCTTTGGCAGACTATCGGATACAATGGCTACGCACAGATTTCCTTTCCAGATGATCCTGAAAACAGTAGACAGACAACGCCTTTAAAATGGTATAAATTTGACACAATCAAATGCAGCCAGGTTATAAAACACAGATCGCCTGAAGTATGTACTATCGGGATAGTTATATACATGGCAGGCTATGTTTGTCCGAAGACTCCTTATTCGGTTCAGTTTTGGTCTTTGTTTTTCGAGGTGTTCTGTCATCGCCGTTCTGTACTTAGTTACTTGTCTTGACAGTACGCCTAGAAATGCAGCGCGTTTTTAAATGGAAATGCTTGTCACATTTTTTCAGGTCAAAAAGCTTCATATCTTCGATGTCTCAAGCTGGAGACAAATAAAAGGTCTATTGTGATTATATCTCTCTTTCACCTTTTGCCTTGAAGCATCCGTCAAACCCGCAAAGTCCACGAAAGTTTTCACCAAATTTTGTGTTGAACTTGACGTATACGAACAAATTTATTGCAGCGTTGGCGTGAATAAGGATATTTTGCTATTTATCACGAGAGATCTGACGTTCAGATATCGCGGCTGCGTGAGAAGTGGAGAAATGGTATAAAAATAATACAAAATAGTTCCTGGAAGAGTGGCGATGACAAAAAGGGCAGACACAACAGTCACAGCTGCTAGGGCCCGTGTTTCCTTTGGACCAAGCCGGTTCGATTCCGTCGTTTTTGAAGAGATGTTTGAATTTTGTTGATTGGTTGAAGCTGTGCGGAACTTGGCAGACTGTCTCAATTTATAAGACATTATGCACAAACACAACAATACTATGCCTTGAGCAGACATTGGTAGGACGATGCGACTAAAAACTTGCCATATTGGCGTTATTTTGTAGAAAAGTGGCAAGACTCTGAGGTATATTATTGTTCGGTTTGTCGCGACAAAGAATGTCGGTTCCAGTCTTAAAGCTTGATTCATTGGAATATACAGACACATTAAAGAGCAATTGATTATGACAACAACAGCCACGGCTCTTCTTGGAGTAAAGACATTTTTGAACAAATGTGGAATTGCTACACAGCAACATTTTTGGACAGCAGTGAATACAGTAACAAGAATAGAAACATCGTTGAAAAGCAGGCAGTAATAGGACAGGACATATGCCAAAAGGTCCAGACGAACGTATAAGGAATGTTTGATAATTCTCTGTAACAGTGACGAAAGTCTGACGATGAAAAATAGCACGGAATATCCAAAATCTGAAATAGCCAATGCGAAAAAGGACACAGTCACGCTGTCAGTAAGTCCACATCTAATAAATGTTATAATGACCAGAATATTGGTTCCGATGCCCAGAGCAAGAACGGGGATCTGTAGAACGTAATAAATAAGGATAGTCAAGATGGACATCAAATGGGGATCTATAACTAACTCCATGGAACTCATCACTTGCTCCAGTTCGGATAAGGTTTCATCTTGTACTAAAGGCCAACGGGAAGTCGTGTTATCCATAGCTTTATGCTTCGAACCTGTGAAGAAGAGATGATACATATCAAATTAATGTTATAGGAATAATATAAACAGCCGTGTACTGTTTATATTACAATCAGAAAGGGACAAACATCAAAACAGAAAACAAAGGGAAGTTCTAGAAAGCAGAGGAATAACAAAATGAGAAAGGTAAGTTCACAGGAGTGGGAGACCATCTGAAAAACCGGGGAAGAAGTAAAGAAGAAAGAAGGGTACAAAGAGAGAAGTCACGGTCCAAGTTAAAATTTATGGCTGTCCCCAACAGACAGAGAAAATAGTTCGGAACAGATCTATTACAGTAAATGGTAAAAGGAAAAGCAATTTAGTAGAATTAGGAATGTACCGTATGCGATGCTGTAAGATATTGTGGGTGTTCAGAAGATGCATTGAATTGTAAAATGAGGACTAGGCATCCATTCGTGCTATAAACATCAACAACATCAAGGAACGAAAACTAGTCATTTAGGCCAGATGCGTGTGCTTAGGTGAAAAATGATGTCTAATTTTCATGAAAGGCAACCAATCGTGATAGGGTCGGTGGCTAAAGTGGTAAGGAAGCTCGACACGAGTCAAGTCACGCAAGGCCCACCAAGGTGAGGATTTGGATGGGTGACTTGGTGGGATTGGCTCCGGCTGGAACAGGCTTGCTCATTACTACAAATCATCGCGTTGTGTCCAAAGGCAAAGCAGTATACTTTACTTACCTCCACCGACGCAGGGTGAATGACTATCTGACTATAGGCGGCGAGAGCTTTTGTGAAATTGCTAGTAGTGCGAAGCGCTAAACGGCTGCTCCGATATATGATGACTTGAGAAGGTGCTAGAATGCAATGGCCTACTGGGGAGATAACGGGTGTACAACTATGAGCCTTCGGGGGAAATGCATTCAAACCTCATCTTTATTTTTAGATCAATATGACTTGTTCATTAAGATTCTGACTTTCAATAGCTAAATTCTGAACCTTGAGAGAGTTTGAAAAGCCTTTGGTTACTTTTACAATGACTGCTGACAGGAGCAACGACGAGGCCTTGCAAAGACATCGGTGAATACGAAAGAGAGTAGACGAAATGATTCTTAAAGAAACATTACAACAATCATTATATAATATTAAGTTTTGAGACGTGCGATGCTGAGTATGTGTGTGTATGTGTGTGTGTGTGTGTGTATGAGAGAGAGAGAGAGAGAGAGAGAGAGAGGGGGGGGGGGGGAGAGAGAGAGAGAGAGAGAGAGAGAGAGAGAGAGAGAGAGAGATTTTTTATGGTGTTATAAACAGTAAAAAAATATAGCAATTTTTGAATTGCATTTCCAGATACTTGGCATAAATGGTACACGTCCTTACATTTCTCCCTTAGAATCCCTCATACTCAAGACAAAAGCCTTGTCTATGATGTGGCCAGTTCTGGTAATTAGCCCCAGCATATTCATGATGGAATCCACCTACAGTACAGAAAAACAAGCCAACAAAAATGTTCAGTATCTAAGGACTACTCCATTCATTCATGGGACAAACTTTCTTTCAAAGCAAAGTCATCAGATTCCATTCAATCTTTTAAGAAAAAAAATTAAAACAAAACAAATATTTCAAAATCATCAACAGCAGGTCATTTATGCAACATCCATTATTGGTATAGATATTACCATTTGCTGCTGATCAATTTCCTGTCTTTATATTTCTGTGTTCTCATTCTTACCTCCTCACAAATTTGTTTTCTTAGATTTTCATTTAACTCCATATGTAGTATTTTATTCTGGTATGTGATCGTGAGTATTTTAGAATTATAATGCATTTCATATGAGATGAAAATGAAATGTATCGCATCTGGAATTTTGCCGTTTTGTCAAGTGCACATCAAGTACCATCTAAGTGGATGATTGGCATTATATAAATTTAATTCACTATTGTTATTATTATTATTGGGATGTCAAAACAAAGCGTGAAATCGCAAAAAGGAAGACTTTTGCATGAATTATTTTGCAAAGGCAGAAGAGTAGGCAGATCCAGGATCTGATATGACCAAACACAGTCAAGTATCCACAGTATGTGCACTATTGAAACCAAACCAGCCATAGATCAATCCCTAGTCTTGACATTACTGAGAAGACTAGACAGCTCTGTATGTTATCTGGTCAACAGTCATGGTGTCACCATCCCTGCCTTCAAAAAGTAAGGTCCATATGCCATTCTGTTGCTCACAGCGCAACAGATGGTGACTCTGGGGCTCTGTAGTGGCCTCTGACTTATGAACGTTGGCTTTTCTGTACCCCAGTAAACATTGAACTTCCTGCTGACTGCGCTGTTTAAATGAAAATGTGATTCATCACTGAACCAGACGTTATCCAAGACGTCATCTGTGTCATCTCTTTCCAAGAACCATTGACGCAATAACTAAAAATAGATTTTTAGAGGCATCAAAGAAAGAGCACCTTCCAGGGCAGTGTGAAAAATTTGTCTAGTAGCAATAATAAAATTAACAAATTTGATGTGTTCATTAAATGTAAAAAGCAGTACATTAATCAGATACAAACTTACCATGTATTCACAAGGGTCAATGTTTTCATCATTCAGTTCATGCAACACAGGATCACCAGCTTCCATGTGAACCCCTAAACTCATTTTTACAGTAGATGGAATGTGCCTTATCACAGCAAAGCCTGGGGAGGAAGTAGGTGTGCCTTCATTGGCTTTGTCTTTATGATGAGAATTCCTTTCTGTCCGTCTTTCTCGTGCAGTTTTTGGGGTGGTCAGAGTTGGCTGGGGTAAGACAACATCCAAATGATTCGAACGCCCAGCCAGAGCTTTTCTGGCATTTTCTGCACCCAGGGAAGGAGACTTTTTGCAGAAGGTAGTATCATGATTCGATGACTGCTTACGGGTCATGCCGGATTCATTTTTATCATATTTCACCTCCTGCGCAGGATTTTGAACGTCAGATTCAGGAACCAAGACTTGAGGAGAGCTTTTCCTACATTGTACTTTACTTTTTTCCAGCACATATTGACTTACTCTAGCCGCGCCATGTTTCTCAACCATGGATAAAACATCTCTCACAAAAGAGCGCCGCTCGCACTGTCTCTTTCCAGGTTGTGGTTTCATCCTCGTTTCGCGTGACAGCTGCACTGTTCAAAACCACAAATTCATTAGAAAATAACCATAGAACCATATAGAGCGTCAAAATTATTAGTAATAATATTTAGGACACTTTTATAAATTAAATAGCTTCTTTAGTATGCAACATATTTTGACAAATTTCATATCAAAACGAAGTGAGATTATATATTCTACCACCCCAAATGCTTTATGCAAAAATCGGTTGATTCTTAAGGTAATTGAGTACTTTTTCTAAAAACAGTAAAAAAAAGGTGTGCATAGAGAATACCAAATCAATCGGTCCATCAGCCACAGACGATGGTTCAATCCACAATGGGATAAAGTTCTACTCAATGATGAGAACAGATTCAAGATGTGTTACCATGATGGGAGAATAAAAATTTGGCGATGGGAAGTACCAGATATACAAGTCCTAGTGGTTCTGTTCTTTGAAGCACACAGAGACATCATATTTTTTTAACAAGATGACACTCGTGCATGAGACAAAGATAACAAAAGACTTTTTTAGAAGCCAACAATATCAACATTTTGGACTGGCTAGCTTGCTTATCCCACATGTCCCCAACACAGCACTTGTAGGACGAACTTGGCCATAGAGTAAAACAGCAGAATCATGAAAACTGTTGTGGACTTTAAAGAGCTCTGTTAAGAAGAATATGAAGTGATTCCACAAGCGGTGATTTCCAATTTGATCCAATCAAAGAGACACCGAGTCCAGGCTTTGAGGAATGCAGAAGGTGGCCAGACTCATTATTGACTGGAAAGAAAACCCCCTCGCCAGAATAAAATGTCTTCATAGGTTTTAACATGTTGGCGTTAATTTGTTGCCTTCTATTTCAAATAAACTTTCCAACGTTTTTTGTTAAGAGATTGTTAAAAGTTGAAGTTTGCTTCTGGATGGCTACATTTCGTCGTTCACTCTCTATTTTTAATGACTTCCATAAAAAGCATGACAAAATGACTTCAATCCCAACAACTCACTGTGTCGTCCGTATCATCAACAACAGCTCCATATTTTAAAAGCAAATAACAGCACTCGGCGATGTCTGTATCTTTTCTATCGCGTCCATCGTGCGCATGCTTCACGCAGTGGAGGAGGGCAGTTTCCGTTTCTTCTCTGTGAAAGGGAAAAAATTAAGCAAATGGGTAACTAGAACATCAGACAAAGGTTTTAACACAATAAAGAAGACGAAGTTACAAAGCCCTGCACCAAGACGGGGACACTGGCTATAGTATAATTAAATCGTCTACTGAGCTAATACGTCATTTAAAATGTACACATTTTCATATGAAACAAACATGAAAGAACAATACGCAATCAGATTAGCTAAATATGAATGTCTGGTACATTCGGAGAAAGGCAACCACGTGAAGCTCTATGCTGTCAAAGCAGGATGTCAAGATTTTATAGCGAATAATATCTACATATAACTAAGGAAGATCAACTTGCCACTCAAGAACTGGAGTAAGCAGTAAGAAACAGTCATAATACAGAGTTATTCATAATGATTCATCCACCTTCAAAGGACCACATCTCACTTTATAACCAAGATACAAAAATTAATTGAAGATCAAATGAAAGGAAATTTAATAAAGTTTTACATACATGAAGTTTCATCGATCTCAACTGTGTAATTCTTACAATAATACCGAGCGATAGCGAGCTCTCTACTCCCACGGTTTGTTGACATTACAGGATTTTTTTCAAATGCCTGCCTTATTCTGTCGACCTTCTCATCAGGCATACGAGGTCGACCTGTGGATTTATCTTTGATTACAAAATATGTGGTCTCAAACT
>JAOXNP010085553.1:0-10503 GCA_028571245.1 Chromodoris orientalis
AGAGAGAGAGAGAGAGGATAGAGAGAGAGAGAGAGAGATAGATAGAGAGAGAGGATAGAGAGAGAGAGAGAGAGAGAGAGAGGATAGAGAAAGAGAGAGAGAGAGAGAGAGAGATAGATAGAGAGAGAGAGAGGATAGAGAGAGAGAGAGATAGATAGAGAGAGAGAGAGGATAGAGAGAGAGAGAGAGAGAGAGAGAGAGAGAGAGATATTCCTGCTTCCTAATCCTAATATATCAGATACCAAATCTAATATAAGGGAAACTTTAATTAAGGAATTTCTTAAGGCGAAGCTTATCTCCTATCCAAACAGCTGACAGGTACCCACAATGCATCAGTCAACCAGTATGTCCATGTCAGAAATGAGTTTTAAAATCAACCTTCCGTTTTCATTTTCCATCTCTTTCTCCGATTTTACAGGCCACTGCTTGTCACTTGTATTACATCGCCCGCAGAGGGGGAATTCCCGCAGAGAACATCATACAATTCAACTCCAACGACGTAGCCGACAATATTGACAACAAAGACAAGTACACACTCTACAACAGTTTTGGGGGCGAAAACCTGTATCCTGAATGCAAAATGGACTACACGGGCACTCTGTATAATGACCCAGAAATATTTCTGGGTGTCATAACTGCAAACAAAACTAGAACTGGACTCAGATCGCCCAAACTTCTGGAATCCGGTCCCCACGACCACGTTTTTATGGCTCTCGTTGGCAACGGGGGCCCTGGACAATTTTTCTTTAGGCGTGACGCCCTAAAAGCCCAGGACTTCACGAAAGCCTTGAAAATAATGCGCTTTCGTAATACGTATTCCAAAATGGTCATAATGTTGGACAGCTCAATGTCAGGAAGTATGTTTGAAAACTTGACCGACGACATGAACATCTACGCCGTTTCCTCCAGCATGCCCAATGAGACTTCGGACAAGTGCTGCTGGGATAAAACGAGAGATGCGTATCTGGGGACCTATTTCTTCCAGGCTTTTACCAACGCTACCGAGTCTCTAGAGAAGAACGGTTTGACCTTCGCAGAGCTATATGAGAAGGAAAAGGAAGCCAGCAGTAGAGACGAGGATGCGACCAGCCACCCCCAGGAATACGGTGACAAGTCTCTCAACCAACTGGTTGTGGCCGATTTCTTGAGTCAATGCAAGTGTCCGGTGTGTGAAAAGGAAGAGGAACCAAAGAAGATGACGTCACCAACCGGAAGTCCAAACGTTTCTGAAGGAAGACCCACCACCACTATGTCCCTTCTCTCGGACGTCGGCAGGAAGGCGGTCTTGGAACGTTTGGTAAATCGTTTGCAGTTCCTTGAAAACGAACTTCACGTGGTGAAAGAACAACTGGTAAAATTCACTGAGACACAATAACAGCTACTATCGAGGCCACCGATAGATAGAGGCCATGGTGCTGTGCATAAACTGAACAATTAGGCTGTAATAAAAGGCCGACTATTAGTTGCCTGTAATCAATTTCAAAGGGTGTAAAATGAATCACCATTAATTGATTTTACGAAAATTTAAGGGAATGTGAGGAAACTATGCTTTAAAAGAGCGAAATTACGCTGTTACATTTAGAACTAGTTTAGACCTCCGCTCCTCTAAATTTCATTGAAAAACGAAAGAGGCGTAACTCGGCTTAGGCACTTGTATCATTCCGCCGGTTACTATTTTTCAATATGGCTGCGCCCTTTGAATCTCTGCTTTGATTGTCATCTTTAAATACACGCTATTAATCACTTCATTTATCGATACATTTTTTGCTTATTTTGCTGGAAAGTTATTTCTCACCGACAGTACCCTTTGAAGTTATTATCTTTGTCTTTAGTGCCACCTGAGAGTCTAGTTATTATCAAGTTTTATCTCATCGGTTAGCCTACTGTTACCTGGATCTAGTCTACACTGTCTACAAGTGTACCAGTTTTGTTGTTATTTTCATTGCTGTCCACGTTGGAAAAGCTTTTAGCCTACCAACCCAGAATTACATCTAGATCTATATCTTAGATCTACTGTTATATATTATTATTCTTACGTTCTGTGACCTTAACCATGGTAAACAAATGTTGTGTACCGGGTTGTGATTCAAACTACAAAAGACAAAGTGATTCGCAAAACAAAAAATATGTGCATACCTTCCTGTTTCCAAGTGATCCAGAACTTTGCAGCAAATGGATAAAAAGTATTCCTCGACAGAATTTAACTGTTTCTAAGTACACTGTAGTGTGTGAAAAACATTTTGAAGAATCATCAATTATCCGCTTTGACGTCATACCTGGCTTAAATGGGAAGCCAGAACAGAAGATACTTCGGAAGAAATTAAAACTCAAGGAGGGTTCGTTCCCAACTATTTTTCCGAACTTACCGTCGTATTTGTCATCATCACCAGCGCCCCAAAGAGAAGCTCCAGAGGCGAAGAAGAGAAAGCTTCAAGAGAGAGATGATGACAATTTCCAGAGCTTTTTGGAAAGCGATAAAGTTAAGTCGTTCTCTTCGCTGAAGGAGACTATGAGTGATTTCGTCAAGAACTTGCGTCAAGACAACATTTTTTTCCAAGTTGGACCAAACTTTGTCTTTTTATATAAATTAAATATCCACAATCTTCATGGATTACAAGTGACTTTTTCTGTTAAAATACAAGAAAACCTTTCTGTGCAAGTATGGAAAGACAGTGTACTTGTTCCTCCAAAAAATTCTAAATGGATTATGAAGGATTCCAAACTTGAACGTTGGAGCCAGCTGGAGAACATTTTATCCCATTTTTCAATGTCACATGATGATAATGAAGATATTCATATGTTATTTGAAAAAGCCATCTGTCTCCTTGAGAAGGTAAGCCAGAGTGGTGAAAATGATTCTCGTTGTCTTGATTTTTTTATTGAGCAACTGAAATTGTCAAAAGTTACGCCGTCAAGGCGCCGATACTCTTCGCAAAGTGTCGTATTTGCATTTTGTTTGTACTTCACTAGCCCTTCAGCTTACCGTAAGTTAAGGGATTCATTTTTAATTTTACCCAATGTTAGATATTTACAACACCTTTGTCAGAATGTGTCTTGTGAACGAGGGTTGATGGATATTTCTTTTCTGAAAAAAGAGCTTGCTTGTTTGACTGAGAAAGATATTCTTGTGAATTTGCTCATAGATGAGATCCATGTCAAACCAAGATTAGGGTATAGGGGGGAAAAATTGATTGGTCAAGCATCTAATGATCCTGATAACCTGGCAAATAGTATTCAATGTTTCATGTTGTCTTCAATAATGTCTGATACAAAAATTGTTGTAGGAATGCTACCTGTTAAAAATATGGATTCTGAATTTCTTTTAAATTCGACCAAGAGTATCATTGAAAATTGCTCTAAAGCTGGTTTTGAAATAATAAGTATTATTTCAGACAACAACAGAATTAATCGTAAAATGTTTACCATGCTTACTTTAGGTTCCGAATCAAAGTTATTTATTACAAATCCTATTGACCAAGAGAAACAGATTTTTTTATTGTTTGATACTGTTCATTTATTAAAATCAATTAGAAACAATTGGCTAAATGTAAAGAATCAGTCTCAGACTTTTTCATTTCCTGAATTTAATGACAATGACATCAATGCTGTAAATAGAGCTTCATTTTGTGATTTGAAAACATTGTATAAAACTGAAGAATCTAAACTTTTGAAAGTAGCTCATACTCTGTCATGGAAAGCTTTGTTCCCTCACTCTCTGGAACGCCAGAAAGTATCCCTTGCTTTAAAAATTTTTAATGATTCTAATGTTGCTGCATTAAAGACAGTTGGACCACAGAGGGAAGATTTTATTTCTTGGGAAGGAACTGCTAAATTTATTGAATTGATATGCCATTGGTGGGACATGGTAAATGTACAGCACAGATTTTATGGTAGAAATAAAATTAAACCTCATGCCACCCCATTTTGTAGTGAAGATGATCAGAGACTATCTTGGCTTAGAAACATGGCTTTGTGGTTGGATAGATGGAGTGAAAGAAGTAAAACCTCAAATGAAGGATTTTTGTCTAATGACACATACCAAGCTTTGAAACATTCTTTACAGAGTCTTGTCCTTTTGATAAAATACCTTATTTCAACTAAGAAATTGGAATTTGTCCTTACAGGGAAATTTCAGACTGATAATCTTGAGGGGCGATTTGGTCAGTATCGTCAACTGTGTGGGGGAAATACTCTCATTTCAGTTGAAGAAGCCCTACAGAGTGAAAAAAAGCTAAGGGTCAGTTCTTTATTAAACATCCATTCTTTATCTAAGGGTGATATTCCCATCAGAGAATTTCTAATTGAATTTTCACCAGAAGTGACACAACGTTTTGACCCAGCTTTTGTTTCTTCTTTTCCTATTGATAAAATTTCTGTTGTTGATGATGATTCAATGAAGGTTATTGTGTATGTTGCTGGATATGTGGCAAAGAAATTGTTGTCGAAAATTGATTGCTCTGATTGTTGTGAAATTATTGGAGACAAGAAAAAACCTTTTGATGTGACTGTTGATGTTGATCTGTTAACCTACTTTGATCATTTAAACAGAGGTGGTCTTGTATACCCTTCCAATGTGTTGGTCAATGTTCTGCAATTAGCCCTTAGTATTATGAATGTGGCTGTCAGCTCAATGGAAAATGAGTTTTTATCTCTGAAGAATCAGAAAAGAACTTTGATACAGATTAACAAAGAGCATTGGCCTGACTGTGAATTTGCACCAGAAATTTATGCAAAATGTGTAAAATGTGGTAAAGATTATGAATCTATTTTTCTCATTGCACTGCAATCATTTGTAAATATTTTGCTCAACAACTACTCAAAGAAATTAACAGAAACTTGTAAGGACATTAAAAGTATACAGAAAAAGGTCCAGAAGTTTAATTAAAATGGAATGACATTTTTCCTCTACATTGTTTTGTCACAGTATTGTGGTATTATAATTTCTTTTTAAATGCTTTATTTTATTATAACTATTTTCAATTTGCTTTTATATTTCCTTGATGTCATGAAAGGTCCCCACTTTTGCATTTGGAATTTATAATCATCCTACTACAAATAGATACATTATAATGTACGTATCATGACATACTTTCGTTCCATTTTGTTCTTACTTTAATAATAATTTTCAAGGAGTTTTTTTTTTAGCATTTATTGCTCCTGAATATTTTGTTGCAGGGCAATTTCCTTCTCATTTTCTTTTTGGAACTTAAAAGCTGATAAACTATTTAATATGTTTTTTGATGTGACTTTTGATTTAGATCTGTTTAACTTGTAATTGACCACTTAAACTTAAACAGAGGTGGTCTTGTACTTTATAACCCTTCTAATATAATGTTGGTTAATGAAGTTCTGCAACTAGTCCTTAGTATAAACTACAGTACTCAAAGAAATTAACAGAAACTTGTAGGCTACGGACTTTAGTACGTGTATAGAAAAAGGTCCAGAAATTAAATAATACTGAAATAATAAATTGTTCTAATTCATCATCCTAAAGATGGCATGTTATTATTTCTTACAATATCAATGAATTTTTATGCTAAATGGTATTCTAATTCTTGAATGTATTTGTATTTTGACATACTAAGAGGTGCATAACAATATATTATATTCTTATGATATAATTAATGTGTGTATACATGTATTATAATTATATTGAGTGTAAATATGTCTGTACTTATGTATTTATATTTGTATTATTATTGTTATCATTTGTAATTTGTGTGCCGGCAGTCTTCCGGGATAGAAATAGACGAGTGAATGAATGACTGAGCGGTTTAGTCTTCCTACAATAAATTGTTTATGCAACAATATGTACTTTTATAATGCTGCACAGAATTGAGAAACTACCATGGAGGTCTACTTTTCAAAATGATATGTTCATGTAGATGTATTACATATAAATATAATATTCTTTACTAAGTTTTTTTTCCCTCTTTTTTGTGGGTTTGTTTTTTTTTACAGAAGTGATAAGTAATAAGGACTATCGGTAATCTGAAAAGATAATAATTACAAAATGAAATGGATGGTAAACAGCATTGGGAACAATCAATAGGCTAAAGAGAACAATACCGTATTGGGGAGCAATAAAACAAAGAGAACAATAATGAAATAAAGAGAACAATGGGGTGAAGCAGCAATAAAACAAATAAGATAATAACAAATAAGGGAGTAATAAAGTAAATAGGGGAACAATAACAAAAACAAGGAGAGTAATAAAATAAGTAGGGAGAACAATAACAAATTGGGGTTCAATGAAACAAATAAAGAGAAAAAAATAATGAATAGGCAAGCAATAAGGGAAAAAAACCATGTAATAAGCTTAATTGTCCTTAACAAATTTTAAGTAATGTGTGGAGAATGTATCATTGTGATAGGCTATGAATTTGTAAAGCTTAATTAATTTATCTATACCGTTTTTATCTTACCATTTACCTTCATTTACCTCACTCTAAGTTACACTTATAATGCTACGACGAGACTTTATATGAGGCTTCTGCGTCATGTAGTTCTATGTAACTATTAATAACACTATCTAATTGATTACTAAATTCATTTAACTTATACTTTTCATGTGAATATTAATAACACTATCTTATTGATTACTAAATTCATTTAACTTATACCTTTCATGATTAATGCTAAACTACTTTTTTATGCAATACGCTGAAATCTATACAAAAATATTAATTTCCTCTTTGAGGCTGGGCCTTAGCTATGTCACTCGACTTACAACTTCCAATCCCGATCTTCAACAGCAAACACAGGCTCAATACATGAAAGTTTCACATTTAGAAACAAGTCTTCTATAGCACGACTTTCACCTGCCTAATGTAATTATTCATGTATTCTACCTCGAACTGGTGCTCACAAATTTCAAATTTACCACTGAGATCTAACTTTGTAACCGCATTATTTATAATAACGGATAATTATGAATCTGATTTCCCCCTATAGAACAGAATGTGGGAAAATTCCTTTAAATAAATAAAAAAAAGATAAAAAAACAAAACAAAAAAACAACAACAAAACAAATCGAAATTAGAAAAGTATAGTAAATTCTAGGGAGTTCCTAGAGCCGGGTTCCCCTAAGGCCTGCCCCCCCCCCTCTCCCACGGCGGCGGGGATTGCGGGGATGGGTGCTACAACCCCGCTTTGGGGATTTATGAAAGTTGTTTTGTAATGAAATGAATTTCATTTGAGATCGTTGGCATAAAAGTAAAAGATATGTATACCAATTTTGGATTGCCTCTCAGAGTCTTTCCCTGAATGTCAATGACGTCATCAGCATCAAAGGAACATATGTCTGTGTCATGTAAGGCACAAAGAGTCTCATTCATCTTCCGACCAGACCATATTTTTTGCCTGTTTCTCTTCCTCCCACGCACCTTGAAAGCAGATAGTTCTACCTCCCCATTTCCATCAATCCTGCCTTCGATAAACAGATGGTATTCGCCGGAAAATGGTATTTTGATGAGACCTTCTTCGATACTATAGGTGTTTCCACTGCTTTCTACAACTCGAAGGGATGAACCCAGAGATGTCCAGGAGTTGTCAATTACACCATAGTCCTTACATTCACCTTTAAAGAAGGCAAATGGGCGTAGTAGTATTTCTATAAGATACAAGAAAGAGAAATGCAGGAAAAGTTTTGGTTGGAAACAATCATATAATGCAGTCCATCATCTGAAAGACATTTGTCAGACATGTATTTAAGAGATAACCATGCCAATATAGTTAATGCACCTGGATTAATGACTGTATAGATTGAATCTTTTTAGTTTCCTCAGGTTAAGCAACTAAATAATGTTTCAAAAACTTTAGAGTCACCAATTTGTTTAGAAGATGGATGGTCTGATTGAATGGGATTAATAATATAATCGCTGACTTTATCTCATTGTGTAATGTGGCAAAAATAATACCTACAAGTCCTTCCGCCCTTCCTTCTCTTTTCTATCAACTCCATAGACTAAGGCGCGGTAGGCGGTGACAGTGTAGCAAAATGGTTGTTACAGTCTACTGCAGTTATCCCCATCGTCCGTTCCTGAGAAAAATGCAGGATAAGTGAGCATGTCGGATAAGTGAACATGTGTCTCTTCATGTCTAAAGTACATGTGCATGTGACGTACATGCATTATACATGTAGAGGGAAACATAATGGCTTTCTTGACATCGAGAGAAATTCCTATTCTTAGTCCTCTTCAAATGGCGATTCTTGTTGGCAATGAAATTTAAGGCATTTTTTTAACAAGTCGTGTAGAGGCAGACAAGATGAGCGCAGAATAAAGTCAATCTCTCAATGACTTTATTTTGAAAGCTGTCTTCTTTAGCTAAATGCCCTGTACCCAATGTGCAAATGAAAACAAACGAGATGTGACATTAAATTAACACCTCTCTGTAAACCAATACGAATGAGAGAACGTCAAAGGAAATAAAATGCGCAAAGATAAACATCTTCACTTTCACACCCAGTTCCTTTAGTCAGGACGGTCGGCAGATATTAACTTTCCTTGGCCAGTCGTCTGCCTACCAAGTCAAGTGTCTAGCTGAGGTTGAGAACACATTGTGGTTGTTGCATCACACTGATACATGTTCCACGCTAATTACCAATCGGGTCAATCTTAAGATTGCGCTGCGCGTTTTAACGATAGTTTAGTTGCGCGGCAATCTGAAGATTACGCAACATCCAGCTTGCGCGAATTACCGATCGGTGGTGCAATCTTAAGATTGCGCTGCGTATAATTGCCCGGCGAATCACATCAAGGAACATTCATATATTTTCAAAAGTGTTAAAACATGATTGTGTGTGTATGTGAGTATGTGTGTGTGTGTGTGTTCACTTTCATCTTTATTATTTTACTCACAACAAGTAGCATTCACATATTTTGAAAAGTGTATAAACAGGAAAAGTAAAATTAACGTATTGTAGATTGAAGAGCCGACAAGAATGATACATTGCAAGGTATTAAAGTTCACAAAGTACATTTAAGTTATTGACAGGTGTCGCAAATCCAATGTCCTATTTTCGCGCTGGATTTCAGTCCACCACACTCGAAACGGTACCACATTGCTCAACGTTGGCTAGCTGAACGATGATACGCTCATTATCAGATTCGAGGAAGCTGACGATCTTGTCGATGACTTCTGTGGAGATGCGGCCAGAGTGAATAGAGTAGGAAACAATCACGTGGTGGTCGGGTGGTGCGTGGACGTTTGAGGCGCAGATCTAATGTTGATTGACGTGAACGATCTGTGCAATTTTTCCGTTCGGTTTCTTCGCCTTGTTTACTGTAAGCAGGAGAGGCCGTTGTAGCCAGTCGATCTTTTTTATGAGCTCGTTTACTTCATCCGTGTGTCGGTCTGTAAGCCAATTCTTTTGATCGACTTAAAGGAGCATGCTGTGGACGGCGTCAGTGTCGCGTATGGGGTGGATCCGGCATGCGTTTGCGGGATGACAATGACTTGTGCATTCTCCTCTCTTCTCACGACATGGGCTCTTCATTGTGAGGCCTTTTCCATCGCAATTGCAGTGAAGCGGGTTGTTTTCTCGGATATGCCTGTCTTGCCGCTTCTCTCGGGGTGGTGGTCTTATCCGTCTTGTGTGCTGTATTCCATCAGCTCTCCTCCATGGTATGTCCCAATGATGCCGAACTCTGTAGCCAGGCGGTAATCTTTGTAAACCGGCTGGCAGGCGTCTTGGGTTGCTGCTGACCCTGTCCATTTTCGAGACGTCGACAGTCACGTGGTTCCCAATATCGAATTCTGTTGCTTGAATTTTTCTTTTTCGCTTCTGCCACCTCCTTTTCATCGTCTCGGCGTTTGCATTATAGTTTTTCGTTGCCACTTCTCTGATTCTCTTTTGACTGCTGTAATTCTTGGGTCATGGCTCTGAAGGCTGACTAGCCATGGGAGAAGGTTTTTGTGGCTGGGTAGTCCTTGGTGCTGGTTCTGGTAGTTGGATGGTCCTTGATGATGGTTCTGGATGCTGAGTTGTCCTGGGCACTGGTTCTGGCGACGACGGGTTTGTGACAGCTGAAATTGGGCATTCTTCATTTGGTGATTTCGTCATCCAAGTCTTGTTCAACACTTATTGGAACTGGTGAGCCTGGTACGAAGGAGGACTGTGGCTGTTGGCTGAAATCGATAGCGTTTGGCGTCTGTTTCACTGATTCCTCGATGCTGGTATTCAGTCCATTCTGGATGCGGGGAAGCCAAGAAGCTCAAGGCGTCTGACTGTTGATACCCTGTTCGATTTTGTTTTCTTTTATTGAAGCAAGTCTTTTCTCCAGTGTCTTGTTACCGTTTTCGATCCGTTCTTGACTCTGCGAGAGCCGTGGGCGTCCTCAGACGAAGATAACGTCTCTTCTCTACTGATCAAACAGGGCCTCAAGAAGTTGATTGACAAATTCTCGCCCGTTGTCGCTGTGGAAAATCCTTGGCACACCTAGATAGCTCAATACTCGCTGCTGCAACATCTCAGCCACATCTTGTGCTGTCTTGCTTCTC
>JAOXNP010086663.1:0-10499 GCA_028571245.1 Chromodoris orientalis
GACAACAAGCAATTCCAAACATTGAAATACTAAGCACAAGACTGATGATTTACTTTTTTCCTTTATTATTTCTGAAAATTTTACAAGTAATAAGTATGGCATAAAACAAAACAAAACAAAACCTAATGAGCAATGGCAATGCCATCATAATGAACATTTAACTATAAAATGGCAGATGTCCAACACATCCAAAATTCAATTGCACAAGCTGCAGACTATTTTTGTACAAAATGGTTGACAGTTGTTCACTCATTGTTTTAAATACGATAAATAGTTGGATATGGACACATGAGGAAGCAAAGTGATCCGTCTTACTGGGGCATGGATTTTGAAGAACTACAAAAACTCTTCTTGTAAAAATAAAGAGTTTTGCATTGTTTCGTAAGTCTCCCTTATTTTGGAACTTCTTAAATCTTAGTATCCAGTAGCAATTTATTCATACAGATAAATGGTTTGGGGCTTGAGTATTCTTTGTTCAGTGGACATTAAATGACTTGGCATCTGTTTCTGCTTTTCTATTTCAAATATTTGGGTAACTGGGTCATCATACAGCCATGCATTAGTCTCAACCTTGCTTTTGTTCATATCCATTATAAAACTAGATATTGACTTGAACATGTTTTGATTGCCAATTGTAATCTAAAAAAAGAAGAAAAAAAAAGGCATGTAACCTAGGCAGGCTTTCATGACAGGTGCAGTTCTCCATGGCATCATCAGAAGCTTTGATAGTCAATGTTTTGCTCAGTCTAGATTGTCAATGACCTATTCACTCACCATTGGCTGTAAGCATTGACTAAGCCAGATAATAAGACACCACTGGAGGGAGCTTACAGACAACATCCTGCAAACATCCCAGGTGAAGTAGTCGGACGACCCCTTGGCGCGGGGATCTTAAGACTGTAAGTCATTCATTGAAGAATAATTCAAATCAAATTGAGTGAGACAGGCCAATTTACAACCATCTGTACCTTAAATAAACTTGATCAAGAGCTTTATCTCAGTCTACATCCGTCGGGGGGTGGGTGTAGAATGAGTCTGTAACCCAGGTAAAGGGCAATCTTTTTGAAGCTATTACTGGAATAAAAATGTTGCAATCACTGCGGAATCATTGTGGATTGAAAGCATGTGAACAGCTACTAATTAAAGTGCAAATTATAAATAATCCCCCCTTTTTTTTTTCCTTTTCAAAATTTGTGGATTGGATCACTTTGCATCTCACATATTATGGTCTGAAAAATCGCTCATGCAAACTATAATACATGTACAACTTATGGTCGACTCTGCTTTGGTAACCACAATTAATGTAATATATTAAACATATCCAAGGTTGGAAAAAAAAAAAAGTAGCAATCTTAATTTGTATTGATATATATATATATATATATTTTCATGGAGAGAAAAAAAAAGAAAAGGACAAAAAGTTTCATATCTGCTAACATAATAGGTAAAACAGAAAAATTTTGTGCTTGCTTAGTAAACCCTCTCCTAGAAGAATTGTATTGCATTTTCGAGACATATCCGATGATATCAATCCTTTAGCTCTAATCACAAGACACAATGCAATCAAATTTCCCTTGTCACCTAATTTTTTAATGGAAAGACAGCCGCCCCTCCCCCTCTCTGTGTTGTAGCCCAATATAGAACAAAAAAACAAAACAAAAAAATTTCACAGAAACGGAGGGACCAGCAAAGTTGCTGTGAAGAAATTTCACTGTACATGGTCCCTTCTTCATCACATTATATTACACTGTTAATGTTTCGATCACGCTAAGCTGAGAAGCAACGACAGTGAATACTGATATAGTTTAACAGTTACAAATATAGTGGTGACGCGCTTAGGAGTAAGTATAAAAAAAAAAATTTAAAAATTGGGTTAGTAACAAAACACACTGTTGTTGTGATTGTATGGTATGCACGTTGGGCTGATGATGAACCAGATGCCAGTAATGTTATATTCGGCTCAAAATATCATGATAAAGAGACAAGAAAAACCAGTGTGAGATCAAAAGACTAATCTCACCATAACCTTGATTCATCCATAGCACTATAGTAATGAGAAAACATCGCAACCTTGTGAAAGAGGAGAAAATGCAGGGAGAATAAATGCATTCATGCATGCTTGGGAGAAATTGCCTTAAAGTATCATTCCGTGATAGTGATAATGCTTGACACAATTGTCCATACGAGAAGTAAAACAAGAATGTCCATCAAGCCAATTAGAAGGAGTGGGGAAAAAAGAAAGAAAGAAATATTCATACACTAGACTTCAACATTAACAATTGTAGTTCTTTTCACACAGGTATGCAAGTGTTTGGTAAAATCATCAGGATCCTTAGGTTATGATGATGTGAGGTTAAAAAAACTCATTATATCATGATATGGAAATAAAGGCCTCACTTTAACAGAGATTTCAGTTTGTATAAAATATAAACTGAGCAGAATATTGGGAATATTGGGGGATGGGAGAGGGGGTGCAAAATAGAAGTACAATCAAGTGTCACTCCAAACAATATAACCAAGCATTCAATGCCTAGCATATGGAACAAAACTGGCATTTGATTTTTTTAAAAGTAACTTATGAAAATTTTGTTTCTTTTATGTCATGAATATTCAAATCTTAAAACATTATTGCAAAAGGTCACAAGATTCATTCTCACTGAGACAGGTTACGGTTGAGAACTTCATTAGTCTAGCTTGCAGAATGGGGAAAAGGAATCCTGCAGGAGCACGAGAAATTATATGAGGAATTAAGGAAAGGTGGGAGGACCAGTATACATTTATTCTGTCTTATATCTACCTTTCTCTCTCCTTTTATTTCTGGCCAGCCCTAATGGACACATATTTCCTACCTAGTGGCCGGGTTGTCTGTTCGACTTCAGAGAGGAAATAGGGTCTATCTCCTGCTTTTACATCACAGTTGTGATGAGTAATAAACATTTCTTGTCTTTCATTCCCTGGCAAACACCAAATGACTTTTTAGGGACAAACTTTGTTAGAAAAAGAGAGAGGAAGAGTGCTCAATCTTTATGAAAAGATCTCCGCCATCGTTACCCAGATACCAAAAGATATCTTGAGTAATATTTCTTGTCTTTCTTCACTGAGAAACACAAAATTACATGACTTCAGGGATAAAGTTGTTGGACATAAAGAAGAAGAGTGCTCAATCTTCATGAAAAAAAAATCTCTGTAATCACTACCCAGATACCAACAGCATGAGAAAAGTGGTCCTTGGTTTCAACAAAACAAAAAAAAAGGGGGAAGAAAACAAAACAGAAACACCACCAGTTGAAGCAAGTTGACATCCAACAAACAGCAGAAATGGAAGAAGAGTTCAAATGGCACAATAAGGAGGAAAAAAAATGAAATCAACATGTGTCATGTCAATGACACACAATATCAAAATCGAGTTGTCAGCAAATGTCAGACACTGTCAGCAAACATCCAGTTTCAGGAAAGCTCATTATGTGTTATGCCAGCCGATCACAAAAAAGCTCATTGAGAACATTCTCACTGACCTGACCTCTTTCCCCCCCCAAAAAAAAAAAAATAAATTTTTTTTTAGACGTGCATCCTTCCTTGATTTTGGTTTAAAATCACTCCAAAAAAAATGTAATTGTTGTAATTTCAGAACATTTCAAACATTAGATAGGCTCAAAATCTGAGATTATGAAAAAAGCTGTTTTTCTTCGCTGATGCTCCTAAAGAAGGAGATTAAGCGTACTTAATTACACATAAATGAATACAATTCTCCCTTAGACACTGACAGGATTACCAACTGCTATTACTGTATGGAGCAGAGCAAACGACACAAATTTTCTTGTCAAAGAAAAACCCCCCAAAAACATTCATTTCCCAGACCACAAATGCGCTTTTCCTCCAATAATGACAATGTGCTATTCAGAATACATTCCAATGATAATTGAAAATGGAGAGCACTCAACACTGACAATCTTGGCTAAATAAGAGGTAGCAAGCATCTTTTCATCACAAACAGTCATGATAAGAAGGTTATCACTGTTATAGGATTTCACAGACACATCTTTTTTTCATTAAAACAACATACCAAAAAAAAAAGTAAAAAAAGGGAGTTTTCCTCTGAGGTGGACGACTGACCAATCTTGAATAATTCATACAACACAGTCGGATAAAACTGGGATCACAAGAAATGCAGCTGATAAAAACTAATCTTTCTTTTCTTTTTGTACTTTAGTAAGCCATTCTTACTATGTATATACCCCAGACTTAGAACAAGAGAAAAATGTTCATTATTCACTCCAAGATGACAAGATGATCTTCAATGCTTTTTTTGATTTTCTGCCTTCACCCTTCTTCAACTTTCAATTGATAAATTATTTCAAGAGTAAGTGGTGACTATTTATGAAAATGTGTGATAGAAACTCATTAAAAGCATTGATGCAAATTATAAATTAATCAAATGACTTAAGTATACTAAGGCATTTAAAACTGAGGGGTGTACAAGTAGGCCTAAATGGGCATGGTTTGACAATTCATGCTATCTCAAACACAGATCTATCAACTGATCCCAACCTTGAAATGATTACAATAAGGTTTATATTGATTTTTACCCAACATCAGCCCAACATCAGTCTGGCATCAGTGTCTGCCATACATCACAGACTGGTATCACAACAAAGACTGGAATTTCACATAAACTTCCAAAGCCCCACGAAGAGACATCACTCTAGACTGAGTGAAAAGAAAAAAATACCAACCAAAACGGTTCATGCATTTGCTTGACACAAACTTCCTCTCGCTGCCACTGATAACCAGAGCTCATACATTTTTGAGCAAATAGAAAATGATTCATATCTACTGTATGGGCAAACTCTTGTGACCCATGACAAATCCATGCATTCAAAATAAAATGCAAATAAATTAGGGAAACACATCAGCAAAATATACATGTATTGCAGTTCTTGCTGCCAAGGTAGATGGGCGACGATTTTATAATGTCTGGTTTGCTCATGAGAGGCTTGAAATGTGAATGGTATGTTCAATTGGGATGTATTTGGGGTTTGTTTTTCTCAAGTTCCTATCACCGTATCATTATGTTTTTATTTCGGAGACCACCAGCAACCTGGAACTGTTATATGAAATGTTTTCTTTCTCTCTCAGTGGCCAGTTTATCACGAGTGGTGGGAGAGTACTAGCAGTTGTTGCAACTGATCCATCCCTCACAAGAGCAATGGAAAGAGCAACAGAAGGAGCATCAAAAATTCATTTTGAAGGGGCATTCTACAGAAAGGATATTGGAGCAAAGATCCTAAAAAGGTCAAACTAAGTGGGAGGGATCATCTTTGTCCATATGTTATGGGAGACTTGTTTTAAGTTGTATGATTTTGTTATGCTTTGAATGGATTCTTTGCCAAAAATTTATATCTTGTTGCTTGGATTCTGTCATGTTTATACCTCTTTGATTGCAAGTTAGTCTGTTTCTTGATAACTGCAGCTTTCAATGAAGGGTATCACTTTGAGAGATGGGATTTTTCCCGAGTTAATTTGTTATTCTAAAAGATATGTATCATATTGTAAGGCAGCTCCATAGCTAAAAGCAGGAATTTTTTCAGCTAGGAAAATAGTCACATCTCAGGGATAACAGTTGACGAAGGTCATTTCAGAGGGGGAAAAAATAGCCCCAGCGACATCATTTGAAGTGAGAAGAATTTTATAGGCTGTTTAGTACGTGTATGGAATGTTAAATATTTACTGTGTTATGTGTTGGATAGGATTGTGGAAGTGATCAGTTAGAACTTAGTTACTCACTTTCCAATAATCAGAGCCATGCATTTGGTGGTCTTCACTCCACATAATGCAGCTCTGGCTCAGTCATATCCCAAAGGGTTTTCCATAGACCATAGATAAAATCTGTTTTGCCAAAACATCATGTCATTGAAGACTAGTATGGCAAGGTGAAGGAAGGCGGGCAAATTTGGGTCGAGGATTTTAATCACTGTTAGCCATATTATATGTTTAGGATTTGTAAATATTAATTTTATAGATTTAAATGTATTAAGAGAGTTCGCTCTTTCTTATTTATATGTCTGTTCTAAAATCTGACAGTGGATGCATAAGAGAGAGAAAGAGAGAGAGGGAGTTGAAAGGACAAGTTGATGGATTAGGTACCCTGATTCAGTGTCTTGTAGAATACTATCATCAGTCTTCTGTTCTGTCCATTTGACCCTCAACTGTCTTATGTACAACCACATTTCTGGAGCATCTATCTTCTTGTCATCTGAAGTCTTTGTTGTCCAGGTATCACAGCTTTTTGACATTATTGGCCAGACAAGGCACCAACAGTTCTATTTATGGAGCCGAAACAGGAGGTTGATAGTCTGCTTTTCTTCTTTGTGATTGGGTTTCACCCTGGAGGACTGTTTTCATAAGTTTATCTGCCTTCTTTGTTGTCCAGGTTTTGCAGCCGTGTAACAGTATTGGCCAGACAAGGCACCGTAGTAACTTCAGCTTTAGTTGTATGGGAATAGATCCGTCTTTCCAGATTTTATTAAGTTGGACCATTCTTTGTTTTGCCATTCTCCTGTTCTGGTGGCAATGCTTTTTTAGCTTGCTCCAGCTGCCATTGCATTGGAGCCCAGATAATGATTGAAATAGTTCACATTTTCTAGGCTTGTTTGGTTTATTTTTATTTCGAAGGGGCACCTGGAGAATCATTCCTTGACATGTGCATGACCTTGGTCGTATTGGCATTGAGTTGGAGTCTTGCTTTCTTTCTTGCTGTACCCACCCTTTCCAGAATTTTTTTTCATTCTCGTTAGATTATCCGCCAACAGTGCTGTGTTGCCTGCAAATCTACCGTTTGTAATGTCCCCGCCCCCGATGTAAATTTGTATTTCATCGATGTTTGCTTCTGTCATGATTTGTGCTGTATAGATATTGGAGAGATGAGGTGATTGGATACATCCCTGGCAGATTCCTTTCTCAGTGTTGAAAGTTCAACTTCTCGTTTTTCTACCTGATTGTTGCGTTTGGTCTTGATATAGGGAGACAATTGGAGATTCCAGGTGTTTGGGGAGGCCATATTTGTCATAACTTCCAACTGTCTTTTATATACTTCTTTGAAATTCTGTCAGTCCTGAATTTGTAATAGCTCTTAGGAGACTTTTCCTTTTTCTCTGTGTAGGTGATAAAAGAGATAAAAGGTGGGTATCCATTGTTATCAGTGGTATCAAAAACTTGGACAATTTCTTTGATTTTTTTTTCTTTCAAGCAGTGGTATTTCCTTATTTCAATGATGAAATTGTTACTTTGGCTAATCTGTAAAAAATCCATATCTTTTTAGTTTGAGTGATAAGTTCCATTTGCTTTACGCAAACTTTGAACAATTCTGTTGTCTTGAAGAAAGCAATGACGTTACATTCAGAACCCTTCCAAGTTTTCTTGTCACTTAAAGCCATCTTGTGTTGACATATTCAACATTTTTGATATCTTGACCTCACACATAACTTGCATAATTTGTAAAAAAAAGTAGCTCATATCTTATACTGTTTATGTCCAAATAATAAAACGGGAGGCAAGTTTGCTTGGTCTCTGAGATATTTTGCAAAATGTTAACAGTTTGATATTCTTCCTTCTCTTCTGCAGTGGTTTTAGTCTCAATTCGTTGTTCTCATTGTTTTATTGTGGTAATTGTTGTTTGGCTGTCTGAATTTAATCGCAAAAAAGGTTGAGAGCAGATCTTGAACTGATTGGGTCTGCTCTCTATGTGCTGCAGTTAAAGTTATTTTTACAATGGTGAATCCAGGTAAACAATCATATCAATAATGTCACTCATGAATTGGATGGAAGATGTGTTTGAAAACCAAAATACAGATAGGCCTTATATGAAAAGGAAAGCTGTGGAGCCTGAGGTAATGTGTTTTCTAATAATAGAGGACTATGTTCTATCATAGAAATACAAGAAAATCAAATATGGGGGAGAGAAAAAAAAATTCAGCTTTTTCTTGTTAAATATAAAATTTTTAAAAAGACATTTTCCATCATCATCAAGCATTCTCCTGGACAATGAAATAGAAGATCCCATGAGAACTTTACCCAAATTGTTCAAAGTCTTTTGTGAAGAAAATGTGGACTTTTAAAAGGGGAAACATTAAGATGTATGGATTAACAATGTGTTTGGAAAAACCGACTCATTGAAAGTCATGAATGATGAACTCAAACATTTAGAAATATGAATGAACAGTGTGGTTTGGGGAAAAAAAACAACTCATTAGAAGTCCTGAGTGCTGAAATTGAACATTTGGAAATCTGAATTATAGATATGCTTTTGATAAAACTGGATAGCAATAAGACGCAAGTTGACAAATTGCAATGAGCAACATGATACGGCTTGTAACAAATTGATTTATTGACCATGTTCACTATCTTCATGCAGTGAATGGGAATCTTTTGGAGTTGTAGTTAACAAATGGGCAGGATTTCTCAAGTGGAAAACCAGTTATGAAGGAAGCCCTGATCTAGCTGTGCATTATAATGCTGAATACAATTTAAATTTTTGAAACGGTGTGAGAAGAAAATGTATCTGAACTATTATAAGTATGAGAATTGATCAAGTGTGACTCAATTTGTAAAGTCTGGACATATCTGGATCTATAATTCATTCACTTTCTTTGTCATAAGGATTTTCGTAGTTTGAACTGAAAATCCACTCTTTCTGTACTGCTGCCACTGACCTTGCAAACCAAAATTCTGAATTTCTTATGGAGCTTGTAAGCTCTTTGAATGACTTCATAACTTCAGGTGGGACATTGGTCATCAACAGTAACATACAGAGTTGTCTAACACGGGCTTTTTCTTCTTGCAAACTTGAGCCATGGTCTTTTGTCTCTATCTCTATCTCTCTTTTTGATCTTTACTTACAGACAATGCCAGTCTGTCACAGATGCAAAAGTTGGCCATACACAGTTTTGATGGGATGAGGGAAATAAGTATATGAGTGTGTGACCGCCATTTGCAGCTATCGTAGCCTGGTGTCGTCTATGAGCAATGATTTTGCAGAACTTTTTGAGGATAATTTTGTGCACTGACTGATGTTTCTATTCAAATTGAGACATTGACAAATAGCTTGTCTTTGAATTCAAGCATTACAATCATTGGTACTTGTCTATGAATGTTAAATTGTTATTTTTGCCAATCTATTTATGTAAGCTATATTCATTTGGTTAGCATTACATAATTTAAACAATCTGCATGACCTTAATTTTTGACTATGTTCCCTATCTTGCAATGAATGGTAGTCCGTAGAATTAAAATTATGATTAACAAAGGGGCAGGATTTACCTAATGGAAACCAGTTATGAAGACTGTGCTGATCTAGCCAAGCATAATGCCAATTACAATTTTGATGTTTGAAATAGTGTTAGAAAAAAAATTATCGGAACTTCAACAGGCATTGAAAACTCACTGATCAGGCCTGATCCAGTTGAATAGTTTCTTTAAAGAAAAAAAAAAATTTGGTGAGCAATATGCTTTATTTGCCATAATGATTTTTGAGGCCTCGACTGAAATCCATTCTATATGTATGCTCCAAATAACCATGCACACCTACACTCTTTATTCCTTATGAAGAGCTTGGAACCTCTAAATGACTTCATAGGTCGTCCTTTAGGAAGTTGAGAGGTCATTGAAAAGACCACTGTAGCATATAGAGCTGCCGATCCAGGACCTTTTACGTTTCCATGTTCTTCTTGGTCTTCCTCACCTTCCAGTCTTTGATGTCTCATAATGTTCATTGTATAATGCTTACAGATGATGCCAGGCTATCATGGATGCAAAAATTGGTCATACATGGTAATAATGTCATTTGTGAACTAATTATAGGAGTGTATGACCACTGTTTGCATCTATCTTAGCTCTGCAGCATGAGATGTAAGCAATGACTTTGCATTACTTTTTGTGGACAATTTTGTCCACTGACTGATTTTTCTCTTCAAATTGGGACATTAGCAAAGGGCTTGTCTTTGATTGCAAACAGTACAATCGTTGGTAATTCTTTATAAATGGTGAAATTGCTATATTTGCCAATCAATTTGTTGGAGACCGGAAGAAACCTTTTTTTCTTAGCTTGAGTGCCACATTCCACCTACTTTACATAATTTGAACAATGCTTTCAGTCTCGAAGAAAGCAAGGACATTTCCATCCAGAGCCCTTACAAGTCGCCTTGAGACTGTAAACCATTTTCTAACAACTTTGATATCTTTACTTCATACACAACTTGCATTTGTGTAAGACAATCAGTCGATCAATCAAAGCCTTTCACCCCTGTCAGGATATAGGCCACAGAGAAGCATTCTCCATTTCCTCTATTCTGAGTGACTTTGGCCAACTCTCTGCATGAGTGTTAAACTTTCAATATGTCTCTCCAGTCCTGTTTCAATACTTATTTTATCTTGCCACATGATTTTAAGAATTTTCCTCAGATATGACTTGATGAATCTTTGAACTAGTTTTTATGTTCCTGCTC
>JAOXNP010087773.1:0-10494 GCA_028571245.1 Chromodoris orientalis
CTTCTGTCATAAATGGGATTGATATCGTATCAAATGCTTTTCTGAAGTCTAATGATAGAAGCAAACTGTTCCCTTTTCGCGTTCTTTCTGTTTCAACGATGTCGTCGATTTCTCTGATCATATCGGCAATGTTTCTTCCTTTTACAAATCCTTTTTGGTTATTGTGAATAACTTTGTGTATTACACGTGCCAATCGAACTGCTAAGACTTTCGCAATTATTTTGTAATCAACATTTGTTAAAGAGATCGGTCTCCAATTAGTTATATTGTCACGCTCTTTACCTTTGTGTATTAAACTTATGATACCCGTTCGCTGGGTCTCTGATAATTTTCCTTGTAGGAAGCTAAATCTTAAGGAGTCCATCAATGGGTCTTTTATTTTATTCCAAAAGACCTTGTAAAATTCAGTGGGAAGACCATCTAATCCTGGAGTGGATCCATTCTTCATGCTCTTTAGCGCACTTGCCACTTCTCCTTCATTGATCTCTTCGTCACAAAAGTTTCTCTCTTCCTCTGTGATTTGTGGAAATGATAAATTTTCTGTGTAGTCACTTATTTCTTTTAACTTATCTTTCTGTTTTCTACTTGCTTTGTAAAGCTTTTCATAAAAACCTTTTATGTATTGAGTGATCTGAATTGGCTCTGAAATATTATCCCCTTCTGGTGTTTTAATTTGAGTTATATTGTTACTTTTGGCTCGTTCCTTTTCAAGATTTAAGAAAAATTTGGTACACTTTTCTCCTTCTTCTATCCATTTTATTCCTGCTCTAATTTGAGCACCTTTCGTTTCTTTTATTTCTAGAAGTTCGAATTCGCTTTTTCTTTTAATCAATTCACCAAGCAGATCCTCTTTGTTTGGCGCAGTTACCAACTTGTCTTCTATTTCCTGTATACGTACCAACAGGTTGTGTTTTTTATTTTTGTCTTTAACTCGTTTATATCTACTGTATTGCTGACTTGTTTCGGCGACCTTCCATTTTATGTTTTCCCATTTATCATGGGGATTCAATGATTCGCTGTTTTTCAGAGAGGTTTCGATCGTTGTATTTATAAGGTCTAAGAAAACTTTATCTTTCATATGACTGACATTTAATTTATAATATGATGGGCCGGAAGTGAAAGGTTGAATATTAAGAGTTATTTCAACTGCTCTGTGGTCTGAAAAGCCTAGGCTTAGTATTTTGCTTTCTGTGATATCAATCAAAACATATTGGCTTACAAAAATCTAATCCAATCTCCTCGCTATAAAAGGAGAATTTCTTGCCCATGTGTGTTGTTTTTGTTTAGGATTTATTGATCTCCATGCATCTGTCAAAGAGAGTTTCTGCATTACTTCTTTAAATTTCTAACGTTTGCAGAGTTATGTAGACTCCCTGCTACAATATCTAAATTATTGTCTTGGACACAATTAAAGTCTCCCAATAAAGTTATATTGTTCTCTTTAAATTTCATATTTGTATTTGTAATTAAGCTAGCTCTTAATTCATCCCAGGACGCTTTATTATCTCCGGGTTTACAGGGTGCATATACATTACGTACGTAAATTTCTTCTTCATTTAGAGTGAACTGTGATATTAGAATTCTGATATTATTATTTTCTATTTGTTTAACATCCCTAATTCCACAATTTCTGTTAAATAAAGTTACAATTACGCCACTTTTGTTGGTTCCTTCTTTCATATGAACGTCTCCTCCCCATTTCGTTTGTAATATGTGTAAATCCTTTCCCTGGAGATGGGCCTCCTGTAGTGCAGCAATATCAATTTTTTGTTGTTTTTTTTATTAAATGAATTATTGAATTTCTTTTGTTTCTGTTTCTCAAGCCTCTGACAATCCATGTCAGAATCTTCCGTTTAGCACATTATACCATGTTGTCTTGAGGGTCTGGCTTTTCTTCGGCTTCGCTGTCGGTAATTCCACCCTTGTCCGTTTCGTGTCTCTGACTTGGGTTTTCCAACCTGATCGAAGCAGACCTCTTGCTGCTAGACGATCTAGCCCTCTCCAGAAAAAACGTAATCGTATTGGGCCTAGTTCTTTCGTCATTTCTTCCTTTTCTTTCTTTTCCTGTCTTTGTTCCCTCGTCGCTTTTCAACTCTTTGTCGCTTTCAGTCTCCGGCTCCTTTTCCTTACCTTTGTTTTGTTTTGATTTTTTTGGTTTTGTTTTTCTTTCTAGATGGTCTTTTTCCCCTGAAGCTATAGATTTCTCTTGTGAGTCAGAAGTGGACTCCTCTACATTTTCACCTTGGGTAGGGCAACTTACATTACCCGAGCGCACTGGCTCTTTCGTACCTTCCTCAGCTGGCACTGTACATAATATCCCGTCTTCTGAATAACTGCAGAATCCCCCCCCCCCCTTTTTGGTATTAAAACAATGGGGTGGGGAGTGAAGGGAGACGTAAGTGTCAAATTGAGCCAACACATTTCAAAAAAAAATTCTGCCTTTCAAAATGCCAGGCGTTCATAGGCTAATTGGGGCCGAAACGGAGAGGGCCGAAATAGGTGGACGATAGTCAACGCAGCTCGACAAAAATATTCACTGAAATCTTTTGATTCGTTCTCGCCTGTCGGGTCTAGCGGGCCATCCACTGGCAGCCAGATGCCTGGACAACTAGGAGTCCGTACATATACGGGACAGTTCACCTATGTTATTGAGGGCTCACAACTTAAAGTAATAAGAATTAGATGCCCTCTCGCTTCCATTTAAGTAGTGGGCCCTCAATGGTTCGGTGAATTATCCTGTATAATAATATGTACGGACTCCTAACCGGACAGATATCAGGTTTTGACACATGCACCCTTGTCAACCCTCTCTCCTCCTCCCGACTCATGGACACGGTCAGATCACGCGGAATTTTCGAAGTTGAGTTATGTATGTATGCATGTATGTATGTATGTATGTATGTATGTATGTATGTATGTATGTATGTATGTGTGTATGTATGTATGTAAGTATGTATGTATGTATGTATGTATGTATGTATGTATGTATGTACGTGTCTATGTATGTATGTATGTAGTATGTATGTATGTATGTATGTATGTATGTATGTATCTATGTATCTATCTATCTATCTATCTATCTATCTATCTATCTATCTATCTATCTATCTATCTGCGTGTGCATTTAGAGCGCTAATTAATAACAGTACGATTTTGGGCCCATTTAAACAATAGTGCACAAAAGCAAACTGCATTTAAACCTAATAAAAGAGCGCATGGGTCAGCACGTGCAAAAAACCCGTGGCGGTTCGTTCACGGCGCGCAATGCACAATGGTACACGACGGAGTGCTTTCTGGTCCGCTAATTAGAAATTGTCATAAACCGGAGTCTGAAGCGGCTCTCCACCCGGTCCGCTTTTAATGATTTAATCTAAGGCACGGCTTAGAGAACCTGCGTGGTGCACTTTGGTACATTAATTTATTCATTAGTTTCGCAATTCCGTCTGTTGTTGAGCGTCAGGGTGGAAGTGTTGAATTAATTGCAACTCATTTTCCCACACTGTTGTTTATTTCTATTTTTACTCCTTTTAAGATTTTATCTCTTTTCATGGGGAGGTGTGCTTAGGGGATTGAGGGCGGCATGGGGGGATAAAAAGTATAAGTGAAATTCTTTGGAGACCATTAAGGCCCGTAGAACACGCACTTATCTGCAGTTTCTGTGTCATTAAGCGGAACATGTCATGATATTTAATCCCCGTCCCGAATCCCCCCCTCCCCCACTAAACCAGAGTGTGCAAGTTGTTTCAAGCTTACGTCCGGATCCCCAGCAGAGCTTGTTCTCATTTCATGCCAGGGCAAGATGCATAATTTCGAGTCAGGAGGATCGAACGTCGGACCTGACAAAGCCTAGATTCGAACCAAGAACCATTCAATCTGTAGTTGAACGCCCCAACCGATGGTACTTGTAACGATTTGCGTACAATGTAATAATAGGCTACCATTACTGACGGGTTTGTGTTGTAGCTCATCTTTCCATCCGCCATTACAAAACAAGGGGAGACCACCTCCACCCTTTAGCATGATCAGTCCGCCAGGCGCAGATAAAAGCATCAGGAAACAAAACCTACAGGAAATAATTTCATCTCCCACAAGAAGGAGGTAGGAAGTGAATCAAATGAACCACCCATGGTGTCGTTCAAAAAACTCCCCCCAAAAAACAACCCCAAAAACCCCAACCATTTTCCTTTCTACATTTCCTTCTACCTCCCACGCATACACCACTTTCTTCAGCCTCGGAAAATGTCAACCGGCGCTTTTACCGTATTATTTATGTCTTGTATCGAATAATGATACCCATCTCACGAGCTTTCAACCTTTTCAGCTCAAAAGCCTCGAAAAACGCACAACTTCTGCCCGGGTCAGTTAACCTCAGCGCCACCTAGGAGTTCCACCTCCAACCTCTTACAGCCTGGCTGGTAGTATCGTCTGCCATCTCGAGAGGAACATGAGAAACATGCCCACGTGATCAAGGCCAGACCTGAATCCACTTCATATTTAGCACGTGGAGACACGCGTGCGTTCATGTGTTGTTTCCATTAATGAAATAATTCGCGCACTTCCGCCCATGAACCGAACGTCCCCATTTCAAGGGCGGTAATGATGCCGCCATTTTGGAGCAGAAAGCTCACAGCACTTGTTACCTCTGCCACCGTACAACGCTTACCAACAACCTGCTTTCGGGGGTCTCCCTCTAATTGTCTGCACTCACTCCCGAAGTCGGCCCGGGTCTGTCGCGTCTGAAAGGCGGTGTACCTTCCTAGTTATGCCCCTTGGCGTTTCTATTTTTAGTTTTTCGACCGCCCTCAACTGAGTGAGTTTCGCGTTGCAAAGTACCGCAAGAGCAATAGCCACGATGCCTCATACTCGCCACATGCCGGAATGAAGCCTCCCATTAAACCATTCAAAACCGGTCGGTCAGCCTTTGCCGGCCTTCTGGGCGCAGGCACCACACGGATTGCTGTCCTGGCTTCAGGAACCATTGCTTTGACCACTTTGCGCGTTTTCTTCTTGGAGCATAGTTTTCATTTTCTACCGTAAGAGCAATAGCCACGGCGATTGCTGGGTCAAAGTCGTCCATCCTTCTTCAACGGATCCCAGACCAAAATGAACTTGGTTTTGCGCAATTTAATTGACAATTATATTGATCGTGTGTGGGCAACACAATATTGTCAATTATATCGTTCAACTAGACTTGCGCAATATGATTGATCGTGTAGGGCCACCTTTAGCAAGACAATGTCAGCGGGAAACAATCTCAGCCTTTCAACTAATTAAATTCTCACATTGGTAAATGCTGTTTGACTCAACTTGTGCCAAGTTGTGCTGCCATTAGATACTATTGTGGTTTCGGAAATAATCAAACATGATCTCTTTTGTCTTTTTGTAATCAGGATACACCAGCTACCGTAACATAATATTATATGACTTTTAGCTCCATCTTAAGAAAAAAAAAAAAAAACAAGACAAAAAAAATCACAAAAAACCAACAAAAAAAAACAAAAAAAAACAAGGGAGGATGAAACAGCCGATTCTTATCTTTCAATATTCATGGCTTCGGTTGATTTTCTCGGCACTGCTATTACCTTCTGGTCCATCAATGTGAAGGTCATTGCCGCGGGTCCTGCCTAGTACCAAATGATACTTCCGGCAAGACTGATAGATTGAAGGTGCATTTCAAGGGCTAATAGCTCACAATGGTGGCGCAAGCCCGAGGGTTTTCTCTAACCTGCAAAGACGAAATAGTAAATATTTAACGGCCAAGGCATAATGGCCAGTTATACATTATTTCTAAACTGAGATTCGAACTTAGCAGGCAAACGACTCAATGACAGCGGATTGAAAGATGAATGTCACCATTGAATTCCTCGTAAAATTTTACTCAGGAAGTTGTGTTTAACTTTGATATCCGGCTTCGGTTTCAAATGTACCCAAGAGCAGATCGATCGACAGAAAAACAGACAAACCGAAATAACACAAATTCTGTAATACAATATGCATGAAACATCCATTCTGTCATTTGAGAACTTAACTAACATATCGTGCCGCATTAAAGCATGCTATCTTCCAATAGATTTTCCAGACTATTGGCACTCTCTGATAAATGCTTAGCAATGTAATTGTTCCTTTTATTCCATCGTGGCACTTGTTTCTGATCTTTATCCTATGCCAGAAACGGACTCGGGGATCTTTGCCGGTATTTGAGGACCGAGTTTCAGTTTTTCGTCCTTTCAGATGGAGCAAAAGTTCGGTTGATGATAATTAGCAATAAAATGTCATGTGCCGTTATGCAAAAATCCGAGCGCTTAGAAATAATTAGGTAATGATTATGGTCTGTGCCACTAAAATGAATGTCGGATTTTGTCGGATACTCGGCACCGCCAAAAACCTAAAGCTAGTATATTATAAATGATATAATGAACATCTACTTACGCAATGTGATGCACATATCCATCCATCCATCAATCCATCCACCCACCCATCCATCCATAGATAGATAGATACATACATACATACATACATATATGCATACTCCTGCTGCATTGTATGAATAGGTAAGGAGCAATGGCATTTTGGCCTTTATTCTTACTAATAGATAGGGACTGTTCTATGTAAAGTCTTTATTTCAGGCAAGCGAGTATGACATTAACAACATTTTATAAGGCTATTTCAGAAATGACAAAATAAAGGGGATTTTGTACAGCCCTAACATGATTAGCTTGGAAAAAAAAACCAAGCAAAAAAACAACAATAACAAGGAACGACGACAACAACAACAACAACAACAACAACGACCCAAACAAAACAAAAACTACAACATATTGTATTAAATATGTCACTGGCTTTCGTTGCCTGCAAAAATATAAGGGGGATGGTTTCCGGGTCATTCCAACAGCAACATTTTTCGCTTATAAAATAAATACAAGAAGCAGTACACGATCGTGGGAAACAAACAGCAAGTGGCGCGTCAGCTTATCCTAGGACGTCAGTGGTCACCAGAGAATGAAGAAAGCTTCGTCAGAGAGCACAGAGGGCCCCACATGTATTTCTCCCGGCCTTATCATCCTTTGTATTTATATAATAAAATGTCCAGTGCGCCATCTTCTGCTTCCTGCGTGGAAAAAGTAAAGGGATATTATGACTTCCCAGTATTTCTCTCCTTCTCTTCAGCAGCATATCCCTTCGGACGTAGCTTCCCAGATGAACCTTTTGCACTGCCCTCTATCTGTTGCCACCCTCCCTGCTTCCAAGCCATTCTTGAATGTCCTCTTCCCACCTTCTTCTTGGTCTTTCTCTTCGTCTTCTGCCTTCCGCCTCTCCCTCTAATATCACTCTTTATATTGACTGATGACGTTTTATGTATCCAAAATATCTCAATTTAAGTAGCTTGACTATACCTACCAGTTCGTCCTTCATAGGATTAACTCCTTCCAATATTTCTTTTCCGAATAGTTCGGACAGCACTATTTTTGTTTTTCCTTATATGCATAATGTGGATTTTAGAATAAGAATGTAGTCATACACAACAAAAACAAGAGAACGCTTCAATACGTCATTTGTTGTCGTCATTTTATCCCCCCCCCCTTTTAATCTCACCTCAGAAGAATGTGTTTGTTCGGGATCTGTATCCTAGTTTACAAATTGCGCAAAGGCATCCACGTGTTGTTTTGCGATAAACGATTGACCTGGAACTTAGTGGCCCAGGTCGAAATCTTGCCAAGATGGAGAAAGAAAACATCAAAATGATTTATTTTTTTTCCAGACGGTACAGAGCGTTAGTTATCACAAATTGGTGTATTTGCCTCAAAGCCTTGCCATGATATTATTAACTGCGGAATATCATTCTCAAAGACACAAAAGACTAAGAATGTAATATTATGCAGTAAAGCATTAACCGGTGTATAAAATTGCCCTAAATACGGAATAAACCTGCATCGACACCGCTGTAATGGCTCCCTCTGGGTTTAGCTGCTCATTATCCGTAATCGTCACTGCAGTGCATTTATTATTTACATAATCTCATTTGGAAACTAGTTATGGCGTGCAATGAAGTAGCTCATTGACGTAATACGAGACGGGGCGTCACAGATTGAAAGTATTAGGGAGAAATGTGTTTAAACAGACATGCACGCAATGCTAGAACGGAGAGGAATATCTACCGCTAGCCTCTGCCAAAGCTTAAAAGCTTGAAGTGTGAACACGGCCTTGGACACTTTGCCTACTTTGAGTTTTGTTTTCACACCGTTAACGGACTCACCAAAATATTGTTGCTCTTCCCTACGAGGTTTTTATAGCTTTTTTAAAGACAGTTTTTTCTCTTTGAGGTGAATGAAGACTGGCCAAGGTTTAACTGAAAAGACTACTAATATTTCATCTTCAACTTAAGGGAAGCCAGACAAGGCTCACTCATATTTTTATTCTGAAAAAAGAATCCTTGCATATTTGCACGGCCCGAGTCATTTCAATAGTAGGACATATGATATTGAAATGTGCCCACTTAAAACAATCAAAGAACGAAGTTCTAAACTAAGAGAAGACTTTTTAGTACTTATCTCTTCCGGGATGCGAGCACACTAAGATTCTGGTCTTTCACAATAAGCACAAGCTTTTACAGCGAAGTATGAAAACTAAAATATTTTAGCATTTAGTAAGCCTAATATAATCCTCATGATCTTATAAACCGTTACGAACGATTTTTCAAACATATAATATTGATAGGCAAGCAATTTGAAAAAACCAAAACCAAACCCAAGAGCCCTGTTGTCATCCCCAGCGGAAGTACTGGGCATGGCTTTGATCCCTGGCAGTCAATCAATTTGTTGTGTCTCATAATGGGGCAGAGTCTGTTATTTCAATGGTTTCAAAGTCTTCCGGCGAAAGGTCCATTAGCTAATCTTTGATGCATTGGAGCCTCAAACGACATGCTGCTAAACGCTGTGCTCTCGTGGCATGACACTCACTCAAATGCCCAAGGCAATAGTTCGATCCACGGTTATGCTGGCTTCTGAAAATTCGATTTTTGGAATTTTTCTGCTGCTAGTCTTATGAGTGTCTAGTCTTATAGGATAAGGATGATTAACCCTGAACTTCCATGTGCTAGTTGTGTATGTGAACGAAGCCACTGCTCGGGCAAAAACTAATTTCTACGATTCCTTCCGTCCTTTCTTCCTTCTTACACATCTCTCCGAGAACGAAGCTAGGTTGGGTCAGAAAGGGCATCTGATATAAAACATCAGCTTGTCAAAAACATTCAGAGTCTATTTTAAAAAATACTCAATCATCATCTCTAGAACGGGAAAGGAAGTAAAAGTAGCAATCGTCTTTTAAAATTTTTTTAAATTATTATTGACTCTGTAAAATGACCTCACAGAATAATTTCTATTGCTATCGTCCCCAGATCTGATGAAACAACCTTAAAGCCAATGTGTCTAGCAGTATGAAGCTGCGAACGTTGATAGCAGGTATGCTATAGAGCAGGTGGTGGGTGAGTGAGTGACACGTGTTCTTCTATTAAAATGCACGGTTACGCTTCACTTGTGTTTGGCCCATCTGTGAATGGGATCGTAGTTCTAATGCTATTGCGTCAACTATCATTAATTGATAGACCTAATGAATTCTCTAGGGCTATTATGGTGGTAAAAGGCACTATAGCAAAATACATTAATGACTGTTAAAATGTATAATAAGAAAATAATGAAAAATGGTATCCCGGGTTCAGAAATTACTATGCCATACAGGCATAAAGAGTATTGTGACCGATAGACAAACTGGATGTAAACCTACTGTAGTAGTTGGGAAGACCAATCAAGAGACATATCACTTAATTAAGAAGCTCGGAAGCCTTGCAGGTTTGATAGAATAACACACTTTTAATCTCTATGTTCACCTGGAATACGGACATATAACATGGGTCATTTGACAGACTGTTGGGAAAGCAAGCTTGAATGGACCTCTTTATTCTTGATATCAGCTTCTGCTACTTATTATTTTACCGGGAGAAAAAAAAGTCCAGTTTTCTTTTACATCGATACACTTAACAATGTGTGTCCTAACTATTACACGTCTGACAGTAAGCTAATATGGATCGTGTAAATATTCTAATGAATTCGAATGAGTTTATGCTTTTATATCCCAGCCTAAAAAGTTCCACATTATATGATTTGGTTAGGTGGGTCTCGTGTGGTGCAACGATGAAATACCACGCAGAGGGACATTGCGAAGTAGACCGTCATGAAAGCATGAAATGTGGGTACAAAAGGTATAGTTTATTTTTTTAAATATCTTTAGTTGTGGGCCATCAATCAGGAGATGATGATGATGGCAATTTGAAGGAGAAGGAGACGATATTGATGGTTATAACACGACAACAACAGTAAATAAAAAATAGATAAATAAATAAATAAATGAATAAAAAAAATGAATAAATAAATAAATGAATAAATAATAACAGTAATAATAATAATGATGATTATGATGATGATGATGATGATGATGGAA
>JAOXNP010088882.1:0-16281 GCA_028571245.1 Chromodoris orientalis
CCGTTTGGCAACCTTACAGAGCACGAGATAGATAGCTATCCCTTCGTCTTCGTAAATTGAACGGTACTGCCCGCACTCACTGCAATCTCCGTCGGTTAAGCCGTATGGGTATTCAATACTGAAGCCGTAGCCCGTCCTGGACATCCATAAATAGACCCGTCAGTAAAAACCTTGACCGCAGTTTTGAATACATTTACTGTATCGTTTCCAGTCTAAGCGTTTTCAGTACTAAGGGTGCCAGGTCCCTTTTGTGCTGTTCGGTCCATCAAGCGCCTTCAAATGACCGGTGGCGACGACGTTTCGTAGAGCGGAACTCGTGGAACCGCTGACTTGTATTTCTTCAGGGGGGAAGATCTGGCAGCTCGGCGTCCTATCTCAACCCATTTGCTCCCACCCCCCTTTTCCACCCCGAAGGAAGCAGCCTCTCTTCATCTTCCCAGGGACCGTCTAACCTCAATTAGTTCTCTCCGCCTATATCCCCGTGGATATGGGCGGAACCTTTTTAGGGTGGAGAGTATCTCTCCTTCACGTCTGATATCCAACGGCTCGACGTCGGCCATGATTTCGCATTTGTACAATATCACAAAATATGACAAAGCAGGCTCTCTCTCTCTCTCTCTGAGCCACAAGTCTTTAGTGTTGTGTCCTAAAGGGAAGAAGGCAATTTTTCTACTTATCTAACCAGACTCAGATGTGAATGAGTACCTAGGCATTAAGACAACACTATCAGTCCGAAAAATGTATTCGTGCCTAACAGGCTGCTAGTACTACTCTAAATATTTATAATGTTGTCGGTCAGTGTGCAAAATGTAATTGTAAAACGCTATGAGCATGGTCACACTGTGGATACCAGCTCTGTATAAATGTCATCTTTACTTTTACTTTACTCATTGCTGTGCTAGGATAAAGAATATTGATGAGATTGTCAAAAGTTTCTCAATTATATTTCCAATGTGCCTCACACAGGACGCCATGATTGAAACGATGCCACCTGTCAAGAGACTCGGCCTAGAGTTTGTCATTTCCGCATTTCCGGGTACCCTGGATGGTACCTGGGTGTTTGTGGCATTCACTCATTCCAGCACCATACTGGACTACAACCCGGATGCCATGGTAATGATAGAACAAAACTCGAACAGGTGCATCTTTCATCTTCCTGCTAAAACCACTGCTGTCTTGACCGCCAGCCATCCAGTGATGGTGGGTTCGAGTCCTCCAAGCGTTAGTGAAGGTAGGTAATATGGCAATGTCCAGTTGGCGCTGTTCTTACGGCAACGACGTGTTTTGCAGTGCTCTTGCCTTTCTTATATTTTTACTCATTGGATATTATAATTCTGAGTTTACAAGTGTGTATATGGGACAATGAGTGTGACTTCGCTCTTATTGTTAACTTTCTTGGTCATTTTTATTCATTCGAATTCGAGCAACCATTCATAATATAGTTTCCCACCATCGTTCCTTCTTTCAATACTAATCTCATCGCCATGTTTACAGCCCGGACTTTCTCAGACTACTCCGACCCCCGACCTCAAAACATAACTTTGATTTTGACTCAGAGATTCAAGATGTAAACCACTACCGAACGCAGAAACCGAGAAAGAAAAACAAATGAGGTAAAAAGGTGTTTTGACAAAGCACGCATGGCCAGGAGACACAATCGGCCTGTGCTACAGTCATTAACGGAAAAATCCCGGTCTCTTAATAACAAACAAGACGACCTCCAGATATATAATGTGTGTTAGATATTTGAACGAATATCGAAACGCATCAATGATATGCTTCAGTGAATCCTGGTAAAAAGAAAGCATGGCAGGCAGTACTTTTCAATTAGATAATTTTATATGAAAACGCACTGGCCGTGATACAAACAGCCTGAAAAGGTCTTGTGCTGGAGGTGTAGGTGCATAATATATTAATAAACAATGACGTCACCCAAATAATGTTCACGTGATAAAACAACTACACAGCTGACTGTGAACATTTCAGCCTCTCATTAAGACACTAACATCTAGCATGTGAGTTTAACAAAAAATTATGGTAAATGTAGTCAACATTCCTTGTGACGCCAATACAACAGCAATGACAGAACTTACAAATATCCTCAACGATCAGTTATCATCATCCCCTGATTGTGTTAACATCATAAAGGCGACTTTAACCGCAGGATGTGCTACCCGCCAAGACACCATGTTCAAAGTTTGAGAATCTCAAAGTCGAAGACCAAGATGGAAAACTAGTAAAAAATCCAAACGATATATTGGATATAGTATCCTCTCATTTCAAAAAGAAATTTAAAGATGAATTGGTGGATGATATTTCACCATTTCAAGGAGCAACCAAACAGCTTGATAAGCCAATAACATTTGAAGAGGTTACAGAGTGTTTTAAACAATAGAAAAGTCACAGGAGAAGATCGAATACACGCTAAACTTCTAACATTCTGTACGCCACTTTTAGAGCAAACGATAGCCGATATATTCAGCACAGCCTTCATCAAGCATGAAAACCTAGATATAACACTAGGAGTTCTGATAGCCATTGAAAAATATGTCAAAATGTAGGGCCCTCCAAACAATTTACGACCGATCACCCTACTCAATGCATTACGAAACACCGTATCAATCATCGCTCTAAACAGAATAAAACCAAATGTAGACAAAACTTCTCAAGGAATCAAGATGTCGTGTGGAAACACAAATGGTTAGCCGCAAAAGTACTCGAAGATGATGTAAATGTCAACAATTTTGACATTGACTTGTCTGCAGCATTTGAAACATTTTGTTCTCGATTGGTGCATGTTGTCCATGCCTCTCTCCCATACAGGAGAGTGTTGATGATACAGGCATTGTACAATACCACCTTGGTTGTGATGGTCAGCTTGGGTCTCTGGTAGACTCGGTCGGTCAGTCGTCCCAGCGTCGTTGCAGCTTTGCCGAAGTGGATACTGATTTCGGCAATCAGAGACATTTTGTCAGTGATTGTGGAGCTGAGATACGTAATGGCGTGAACCCCTTCCAGTTGGTAGTTGTTGATGGTGATGAAAGGTAGAGTGCCAACAACCTGCTTTGTGATTTTGTTTTCTTCAGGCCGATGGTCAGTCCAAAGTCTTTGCACGCTTGAGAGAAGCTGTCTATTAGGCATTGTAAGTCGTGTTGAGAGTGCGACCTGACAGCTGACTGGTCTTCAAAGAGCATAATATCTGACGGTGGCTTTGCGGGCCAGCAATGACAGAGGGCTCCATGTAGTGGCTGCAGATGGATGGACTTACAATAATTGCTGATATCTGGGGGAATGCCATAAGTCTCGGCGGCTTTTCGGGAAGCCAGGCTGACAATAGCCTTGCTGAGTTCTTCAACTTTTGGTTCGCCGTCTAAGTCCTCCATGATTGGTAGAGGTTCGATGGAATCAAGTGCCGAGGTAACAATATTGTCTGTCTGTGTATTGTCCAACCCATCTCTCCACCTGTTTCCCCTTGCGGGTGATCGCTTACCCGCTGACTTGAGGATTTGAGGGGTGCTGTTTTGCATTGTGTTGGTCCAAGGGCTTTCTTGATGTCCTCGTACATGCCTCTGACGTTGTCTGTTGCTGCTGCGATCTGGATGTTGTGGTTACACTCCTGCCAGTGCTTGTTGGTGCATCCTCTCGCCCGTTGCCCCACCTTATTACGAGCTGATCGAAGTGCTTACGCTTATATTCAGCTAATGCGGCTGGTTTAGTTTAGTTCACAGGGGTCATCTCTTATGACTTGCATCAAACCAGTCGCAGCTGCGGGTTGTCTTTCTTTTGAAGGTGGCAAGTGCTGATGTTTTGATACTCTGTGATGTGCAGTGTAGATTGTCTGCGGACAGGGCGTCTTCAAATGACTTCGAAAATACCACGAGTTTTGCTTCACCTTGCATCTTTATGGTGTCGATGTGCGGTTTTCCTTGAGGCTTGGATCCGTGGAGTTTCTGCGGTATCAGGCAGATCTTGCAGCAAATTAGTGAGTGGTCTGTGTCACAATCTGCGCTGTGGCAAGAGCGGGTGAGGAGCATGTATTTGAGTTTTGTGCGTTGGCGTTGATCATGTCAAGCTGGTGCGCGTGTTTGAGGCGTGGGTGCCATCAGGACACTCTGTGTTGTGGCTTTGTCTGGAAGAAGATGTTAGTTACACAGGGGCCATGATAAGAGCAGAGCTTTAGCAGGCGCTGTCCGTTGTCGTTGACCTCACCAACTCCAAAGTGACCCAGGCAGGAGGGCCAAGAGTCGAAGTCGGTGCCCGCTCTGGTGTTGAAGTCACTGAGACAAAGAAAATGTTCGTTGCTGGGTATATTTTTGATGACGTCATCCAAGTTAGTGTAGAATTCGTCTTTTTTCCCAGGTGTGGAGGTCAGGGTAGGAGTAGACACTGATTACAGTGATCAGACCGTCACAGATGTTGGGATGAAGAGTCAGCAGTCATTTTCATCCTTTGTCAACTGGTTTGACCATCTTTAGCAAGGTGTTCCTGACTGCGCAGCCTACTTCATGCTCTCTGTTGTGCTTGGCGTTCTTTCCTTGCCTGAAAAAGATATAATCTTTTTTTTCGGTGTTTCTGAGTCTGCCAAGTGGGTTTCCTGCAGAGCGGCTATGTCAATCCTAAGTCACAGGAGCTCGTCATTAATGCCAGCTGTCTTTCTCGTGTCACTGATGTTCTGTGAGTCTTGAAGTCCTGTGGTCATGTACAGACGTTCCAACTTCCCAATTTAAGAGCGGCTCTCTATTGTTTGTTCTTGTTTTCTTGCTTGGTGCGGATGTTACGGTCTGCGTACTGGCAATGTTACCTCATCCACCCAATGAGGAAGACAGACCGTGGCATAACAGCATTCTATTGGCCGAGGACTCCCCAGCTTGGGCAGGCGGTAGCTGTCTAGTGAGATGTAAAGACCTCTCCCACCGCCGGAAGCGACCCCTGGCGTCATGCTCTACGCCAGTCAAACGTTATGGCTTATAACCGGTAAAATCCTGTTTCCCATGTTGGTTTGACTCTTTGAAGCGAAGCTGAAGTGTCCTCTCCAGGGCACAGGCCAGGGCAAGTAGGTATAGAGCCCCCCCCCCTCACCCTCCCCCCTCTTCACGGCGATGGTTGATTCAAAGGAACGGCAGGCAGAGCATTTTGGGACCAGTAACGTCGCAGAAGCTGCCAGAGCTAGATTGTACGCAATCATAAACTGCCTATGGGACTGTAGTTTCAGACTTTCCTCAACCATTTTCTTAAGAGATGTTGCCACAAGGCAGCGGAGGTTTTTTATACAGAGTTTTCTCCTCTGCATGCAGATAGCACTGGACTATACTTACTGTGCTACATCTGCGCTAATGAGAACTTTATACATTGTGTGCCCCTGTGACTTTCGATAATATGTACACATGACATAGATTCTTGGTAAACTGCACACATGTAAATGTTTCCTTTGAGAATAAAAAAAAAGCATTTTCTAAAGAACCACTGTTTTCATGCCTCAGTTTCTCCAATTCATCGATCCGCCCTTTGCTTTCCTCCATCTTCAGGGTCCTACACTGATCCATGCCTGGTCCTGATCATGCCACCGATCACGTGGACTAGCCAGTATACTGTGCCCTTTATCTTTGCCAACTTGACAGAAAGAAATTATCGGAAATCAGTCCTCGTTCTTTATACCAGAGAGGAATGCAATGGTCCCATATTTGTAAGTGAAATAAACCTGGATTATAGACGGGCATTCAATCCCCCTCTGTCAATCTGTCTGTCTGTCTGACTGTCTGTCTGTCTGTCTCTGTCTCTGTCTCAAACACACACATACACACAAACACAACAGCACACACACACACACACACACACAATTCTGCCTGGTAATGAGGCACATCGAAGTGTAATGAAGAGATACAACATTCCTGTAACTAGTTAAAGAACATTAAATACAGACCTAACAGCAATATTATTACAGTACGTTCCTCAACTTTTGCCAACGTTGTATCTCAACTTTCTCGAAAAACATCTGTTCATCAGATAAAACTTTTTCTGTCTTAGAGTATTTTTGACGTTAAGATTTTGTAGTATATTTGAGTACTTTCCTGTAGACTAATTCCTTTGGTTTTTTAAGCAGCTTTTTTGTTAATTTTTAGTTGCGAACATTTTACATTTTTACAGTAGTAAGATAATAATGAGGAATAATGAGGTCATTTGCCCAGTGGCGTCGGATATTTTACTCAGCATAGGGTACTGAAAGATTTCAATAATTGAAGAGCTGACCGATGGTAATTGTTATCAGACGACGCCACTGCCTCAAATGACATACGAAACTACGTGGCACTATTGAAAAAAATGTGCGTAAGATGTCGTGCAAATAGCTGAAAACACGATGAAGTACAGCTGAACGCCCTGGAATCGAGTGCACACCAGTGATATGGAAACTCTCTGCGTTGAAACAATGATATGCTCAAATAAACAAAAAAAAATGGTGAGCAAATGAAAAAGTGAACACATTTCAACGCAAAATTCCACTTAATTGTGTACCTCAAGGCTTCTAAGATATGGGTCGAAGAAGAGTTGTAATTATTGTCTAGATTCAAGAGGCGACATCAATAATCCTCTGTTTGATTAAAAAAAAAAATAAAGACAAAAAATATGGCGTAGCGTCAAAATTATTTCAACCTTAATTCTAAAACTTCACCTCTGTTGGTTGAACAGTTATGGCTCTTTGAAGGTGGCAAGAATTGCGGAACATTCTTTATAATCAGTCTGAAGAGCCAGTGAAGAGGCAGAGAGTGATATATGGGAGGTGCTTGCCTACAAAATTTGAATATTTTTGTACTCAGAGCTGGATGAAATGCTAATGCTCTAATACTTACAGCTGGATGAAAAACGAGGTTCTTTTTTTGTGCTTACAGCGGAATGAGCTTGAAATCACAGGTAATCTTACATGGACAATTACTTCGCCCTTCAAGTCTGGATACTTGGAGTTTGTGGCCCAAGGAGCTTTCACTTTACACTCACCAAACTGCGGTTTTGGTGGCTACTTAACGGAAAACACCACTGCTCTAGCTATTTCAGTACCTCTGTTGAGGAACATACCGCACAATCAGGTACGACAAACAAATATAATTTACTGATGAAGGATAGAACATATTGCGAATGTTTGGGAAAGGAAAGGTTGTGACATGGAAAGGAATTAATGAGGGAAATTCCTATTTGGTGCACTGGGGAAGTAAGGCTAAGACTGTTACAACGAAAAATTATCCATTATATTTATCCAACTAGCATTCAGTTGTAAAAACTGAAAGTTAATGATTATAGTCTTTCCGGAAGGTGTTTGGTGACTGACTTTGCAGAGCACTTTTTTCATTTTTAATTCCATTAAGAAGACATGGCAAGTAATAGAAAGTTATTTACAGGCCTTTCCAGCAAGGCTCATAACATTTTATGCAAATGAAGTAATATTATGAATATTACAAATACCAGAGTGTGGGGAAAGCGATGTACTGCAGGGTTAGTGACATTATTCTTATATTGGTAATATTGTCATCTCTAAAACAAAATACGGACAAAATAACTATTATTTAAAAGTATTAGAATATGAATTAAAGGGTTTCGTCTTCTTCTTCTCCTTTCGGCTTAAGCCATTTGAGGTCGCCACAGTGGATTTTCCGTCTTCAGCCAGTCCTGTTTAATGCATCCTTGTCTCTCATACCAACAGCTCTTCCTTTGTTCCATCCATATGCCTTCTCTTGTGTCTTCCTCTCCTCCTATTTCCTGTTAATGTCATCTTTAGCATTCCCCTGCCAATGTAGTCTTCATTTATTCTCTGATCGTCTCCGAACCAGCTCAGGCTAGACTCTCTGACTTTGTCCCCAAATCTCCCTACCTGCGTATTCCCTCTAATTTTCTCATTTCTAATCTTGTAACACCCACTGGGAAACGCAGAATTTTCATTTGTGCCACCTCCAGCTCTGATTTCTGCCGTTTTGTTATTGACACTGCCTCTAGCCCGTACATAATCGCTAGGCGCACAACTGTCTTATGAACTTTCCCTTTTAATGTTATTGGTATCTTTTTATCATATAATAAGTCGGACATTCTTCTCTACCCACACCATCTTGCCTGCATCCTGTTCTTCACTTTCAATTCTACAATCTCCATAGCTCTGAACTGTTGACCCCAAGTACTTAAAACTGATGTACCCTCTTCACTGCATTGTTTTGTAGCAGAATTGTTCCTTCGTTCTTCCTGGTTTATAACCAAGTACTCTATCTTACTCCTACTTAACTGACCTCATTCCTCTCTTTTCTAGTGCATTTTGCACCTCTACAAGTTCACTTCGATCTACTCCTTGGACTCACTACAAAGCACATTGTCATCGGCAAACATCATTGAACATGGGGCTTCTTGTCTGATTTCATCTGTTAATCTGTCCATCACCATTGCAAACAAGAAGGGGTTAAGTACAGAACCCTTGTGTAACCCCATCTTCATCTCAAATCGATCTGTTTATTCATTTATTTACTATTAATCCTACTGGACATCTCATTGCTGCACTACTCTCACATATCTATCTGCCACTCGCGATTTTCCCATACAATGACATAGCTCTCCTCTTGGTACCATTAGACTTTCTCCCAGATCAATGAACACACAATGTAAGTCATTTGGTCCTCTCTATACATCTCCATCAATAACCTCAAAGTGAACAAGGCAACTTGTTTACTTTTTCATTGCTTGACCCCACTCTTCTACTAACATATTTTACTTCTCCTCTCAGCCTTGCTTGAACTACTCTCTCCCACATTTTCATGCTGTGGTTCAGCAACATTATGCCCTTGTAAGTATTGCAACTCTACATATCACCTTTGCTTCTTCTCCACTCCTATGGCATAGTTTCACCTTCTAGAATTCTATTGAACAAATCAGTTAAAAATTTGATTGACTGCAATCTCTCCTAGGCATTTCCATGCTTCTTATGATATGATGTCTGATCCAACAGCTATTCTACCTTTCATTATAATCTCAAAGCCACTCTCACTTCCACCTTACTGACTGGGTCTATAACCTCATCCACTTCTTCCACTTCATCCGTAATGTCTCTTTCATTTTTGAAACACGTGAGTTTCTCAAAATGTTTCTTCTGTCGGCTCAGCGCTTTGTCCTGACCAGTTAAGACACCTCCATCAGCATCCTTTATTACCCTTACTAAATTGTTGTATGTGATTTCCGTCATGATCTTTCTGTTTGGCCAATCTGTATATGTCTTTCCCCCCTTCCTTGCTATCTAGTTTCTCATGTAGTTGTTCAATTGCCCCCTTTTTTGCCTTTGTAACTGCTCTCTTTGTCTTTTGATTTACTTCCCTATATTGCTGTCTCCTTGTCTTATCTCTCTGATCATTCCACTCCTTCTTTGCCTGTTTTTTCCACCTAATCATATCCTGCACGTCCTCGTTGCACCAGAGTCCTTGTGCTCTTTCCTTTAATCAATAGCTGACAGAATGTAAATATGAATTAAGGATAAGAAGACTAATACAACAGATAGTTGGACTAGGCTTTAATCAGGAGTTTTACATTTAGTTTGGTCGTTAGTTTGTATTCGTGATGAAATGTTTAGATCCGTTTCCAAAGGCTGCCAAAAGTAAAGAGACATTGCATAGAGCAGATCACGAATATATACTAAATTAATAATATAATCATCTGTCCTTTCTCTTTCACCAATCGTCGAAGTCAAATGCTGTTGGAGTATCACCCTTCTCATCAAACTTGGTCACCGTTCCTGAAACAGATTTCTTAACATCGGTCCTGGGATCATCTACTCCATTCATCTCGATTACTGACGTGAGCTCTGTCATCGATTCTCGGTCAGAAACCTTTGAGGCGATATCATCTACAGTATTTGCATCATTATTGACCGTGGGCTTTGGAATAGATACTTTCTCTGTAACTCAAATGTCGATGCCGATTTCGCTAGAGAGTATACCGGTGTTAACCATAGCTACTACCATTAATCAATTTGAAAAATCCAACCTTGATTTGACACCATATTCGAGTCATCATTCGATCCCGGAAACGTCTAAAGATTCACTTACATCATCTTTTGTGAAATCAATTCTTGGTGGAGATATGTTTATGTCGTCTACCCAAGACGCTCACTCAGACTCTAAATTTTCCCCATTATCCTCAGGACAACGATCAAGCAGTTTTGTTATAATACCACCGACTACCTTAATAACGGAACTTCGTTTTCAATATTCTGATTCGGATCTTTCCTCTGATCCTGCATCTATAGTATCAAGCTTTTCAATTCCTCATTTGATACCCGAAATATCGCCAGGTACTCTTACATTACCTTTTGAGACATCAAAACACAGTAGAGAAATGTTTCTGTCAGACACTATCAGAGTCTCTGGTTTTTATAGTGAAAGCACTGCGACTGACATAAATTCAGAATTTCAGACTAGCGTGGCAAAGCATTCTCTCACACCTTCGGAAAGAGAACAATCATCTGTTCATCGGGAAGATCCAACACCAAGTACGCTCTTTGATGAAATAACAGTGGAATCGGTGAATTTGCTAAGTACTTTACAGCCGTCGTTTTACTCCAGATGGGCAACAGCAGAACAAAATGATACATCTGAAATCTTGGAAACAACTTATGGCCAACCATTTTCCGTTTCCTCCCATACCTCTGAACGAAGTGACTTAGATATCACTCTTTCCCCCTCCCGCCTCCCAGGCACTGCTGTGACGCTTCCAAACAATGCCACTTCTACTCCACGCCCCAAACCTAAAGAATCAGGTCCAACTGAGTTAAGACTCTGTCCATGTAAATGTAATGACATGTCACTAAACGTTAGTATGCCTCAGTCCAAGGAGGAAGAGTCAAAGATGCTGGCAGATATCGTAAATAGACTTTCAGTAAATCGTAGTCAGCTTTCATCGGCCATACGAAAAAAGACGTCCATGTTAATTATGGAAACTACCTCGACTGTGATTGGTTCAGCCATGGCCGTAAGTATCATGTCGTTCGTTTTAGGGTTGATCGTTATTCCTGACATTATGGCCGTGGTGTCTTTCTTGTACAAAATGTACAAACGTTTGTTATATCATCGATAATGGGCATAATTAATATCGGTTTTGCCTGGTTTATTCTTAATTCTTATATTTATATGTTTATTATTTATTATATATCTTTGTTGATTGATTGGTTGATTGATTTGTTGCTTTTACGTACCAGATGATACATCAATCATTAATACTTCTCGTGAAATGGTTACATCATGCAAAGAAAATCTACTCTTTAGCATGGCGTTATCATGAAGTTTTATTTGTACCTGTTAAAAGAAACAACATACTTGAGACTGAGTAGGTGGTAAACAATTTCAATTTCTTCATTATTTTTCGTCCTTGAAAGACCTTTAAAAGTCTGTTAACAAAGAATGACAAATGTCTCTTCACAAAGTCTTCCATCTTGGTTCTGATGTAATTAGTCCTTTTCAATCGAAATACATTTTAAGCGTTCTTTAGAAAATACATAAGTCAGTGTAGCATGATGCAATGGAAATATAGCGGAAGACAATAATAGCTGGACGCCGATGGATGGGGAAAAAGTAATTTGGTTGACCATAACCTGTCCTCAGTCCAAGGCAAAACAATCAAAATGCAGATGCACATAGTAAAAGCCTTGCAATAAACATCAATCAGGTATGTCTTAGTTGTCATAAGGAGAATTCCATTTTAACTACGTGACCTTCGCCATCTCTGATTGGTTAGACATAGATGTTATTGTTATCCCATAAAAGTTCCTGAATGGACTAATATTGGTATTTTTGACTTCAGGATTGTGTCTTCATTCTTAGAGACAAATATACTTAATCTTGATGAGAGGGTCGTTCAAACCCAGAGTGGTCTCTACATTGACAAACCCCTGAAGTACACTTTTTAAATGTAATTTATTTTTTTTTCTCTGACATAACAACTGAATGTACCAGCTTGCCACGAAGCCATTGCCTTTTGATAAGGATAATTTTATATTTTCTTATAGGAAATATTTCGTCCACCTCACGTTAATATGACTAAGATTTGCTTAATGGGAATGTCAGATTGTGGAAACAATTTCCTTACATGCTACAGCATGAACTATGTTTCTAAGCCGTATTTATCCCGATTCAATCTTTTCATCTCGGCTTTTTTATGTCCATCTATTATTACGTTCACTGACAATGAACTAAAATTTCGATGGTTTACATGGATAAGATTTAGGAGATGTACCGCCATAGAATACTGACATCACTTGACTGGTCCTTAGACATATTATAATGAAATGGGGGAGTTAATAAGAGTTTTAATCATATCCATTTCCTCCATTTATACCACTTAATTCTGCAACGGATTGTTATATTTTGAAATAGTAGTGCTATTTACAAAGATATCCAAGTGCATTTATCATTAATTTAGCACCAAGCAAGGTGAAAACGAATGTAAATTATGTACGGTAGATCTTACAAATGATTCCATGACACTAAATAGGATGTGGCAAAAATGTGCAAAGATTTAGCGCTGGAAAGTGTAAAAATCTGTTAGTAAACTTAAAAAAGAAAACGTGAACTGGGAAGTTGTGTAGAAGGCAGGGGACCTGCGATTGGAAATCAGAAGCTTTGTCTATGTAGACAACAAAGGTTACTTTTTAAATTCATGTTGTTAAGGATCCAACCCTGTGTCGCGGAAATAAAATCAGAATAACCTTTACTTCCTTCTATGAAATAATAGAACTTTATATATACTGAGTTCCATTAAAAATGCGACTTTTAGAATTCTATATTTCAAATTTTTACTGAGCAATTTTTTCAATGTTTACATAATTTGTATGAGAAATTGTGGAATGTATCTCTCCTGGTGAACTCTGCTCTCATAGATAATGTAAACATTGAAAAAAAATTACTCTGCAAAAATTATAAATTCTTATGAAGCCGATCCTTGCATCATTACAATAATATCGACTTGCCTTTACAAGAGGCCATGTATGAAACCCAAAAAATCAATGAGAACCACTCAATGAAACCGGATGTGACACGCTATAGAAGTCATAGATCTATTTCCCCGACTGAATTTTTTCAGTCCGACAAAGGAAGCCATTCATCATTCACTGCAGTAGCCTAGTCTTTGAACTTGATTCCACACCGGGGTCTTGGCATGATGTTAATATAAGATAAGATAAATTTTATTTATCCATTAAGGAAATTTGTTTCCACAGCTTGCATATATACATATATAACACATTGTATAACATGGAATTGGACATGATACACATGATTATGTACAAGTGAACAGAGATCTAAACTATATCATAGTGAATTAATAGTAGAATAAGCAATTTTTTTTAACATGTATCTAATGCAAAGTATTGATCAAATGAAAAGTGGGATGACCTATTTGTTGAGACATTATGGAATCGGATAGCTGCTGGTAAAAATGACCATTTATATCTTCCTCTTTTTGTACGTAAGCACAATATTCTACTACTTGTTCTAGAATTCTATCTAAAATTCCATTCATTTTTGTTCTTTGCTTGACTGCATGAAATGTACAGAAATATGAATGTCACTGTACCTATGATTGTGCTGGTCGATCGGGCTTCTCATCCATTTGTGGCTAGAGGGAAAATATATTTATTATGATCTTAAAATCTTCAGTCCGTAAAATTTGCATTCGTGTCAGTCTGTTGAATATCATTTTGTAGATTTTTCATTTGCGTCAGTCTGTTGAATGCCATTATGCAGCTTACTATTCTCTCACAACAGCAGAGATGACATAAAACGAATAAAAATTAATAGCAATGATCATATTGTTTTTAACGTTTTGAACATCCACTTGAGAGCGTTCAGTGCAAGATTACAAAGTGAAAATTTATAATTAAATCAAATTCACTTTCATGGAGAATGTTTCGATAGATGATTTTAATTCGGGATTTGGTCCGTTCCATGCGAAATCAAGTCTTGGTTATTCATAGAAAGACTGCAAATATTACTGTGACAAAGATCTTTTGACACTTCTTCTAGAAGTAGTAGTAGACGTTACAAGTAACTTCGTCTTCTTTCAGTCAATCCCAATTTTTGGGGACTCCACAACAGTTCATCTGTTTTACAGGCTTACATAATGTTTTTGACATGGGTTTACGTCGGATGAGCTCCATGAGATTTGGGAAAGAAGATAATTGATGTAGCAGAAAGAGAGGAATAATGTAAAGAAATAAATTACTTTTTGCCCGGAGAGCGGCATTTCAGCAAACTCTTTACGATTTCCAACCTCCAAGGGTCCTTTATGCATAAGTTTCACATGTGACCACCAAGTTCATAGCCCGTCTCCGATAAGACAAGACATTCAGATCCTAACCACCATAGGATTAATGAATGAGCACAAAAATACGATAAAATAGAATGCCATAAGCTGACACAATCCGGGATCAAAGCATGGACTTGAGCTTTGTGGGCGAGTCTCAAGCCCACGACACCATAGCCATCCCCGTGAGCGCCTTTTGCTCGATTCTGCGAATCAAAAACTTAAGAGGATAATCCCTCCTAGCTTAGACTAACCAATTTCAATTTTCTCCTTCTGAACGTGTAATTTATATTGCTGTACACTTTGTTACAATTTTTTATTTTCTAATCGTTCAAGTATGGAAGAACATTTCTGTTCTGTTGGCTGAGAGCTGAATAATATGTCGGATTACGTTAAGGTGTGACGACTTGTAATATATTTATCAGACTTTTGGCCCTCAGTGATAAACAACACTTGGCTCTGAAATTGTTTTCTTTCACTCCGTGGGTGGCATTTCTTTTATCCTCATCATTCGCCAGGAACGTCTCAGTGATCATTGCATTATAATACCCCGAGGGGCTAATTTCAAGGTTTTCCACCCCAAAGTTCAGAATCTTGCCACTTCAGTTCTGCTCTTCCCTGCTTATTGGAATACCCCTAACGGTGAAAGCCCACGTGGTGCTATGACCCATCGACAACAACGACAACAACAATATAGATCGTAATGCAAGTTTACACATGTATCATCAATATTCACTTCATCATCATTATCCTCATTGTAATATAGATAGGCATAATATTATGAGGACCAGTCTACATGAATAACATTGTTATGAGACACAAGGCTATCCCGTAAAGTCGTCATGATAAACTAAGTAACATTGAGGTCAAGTTAGCATGCTTACACTTAACAGTCAACGTAAATGGTCTAGGTACAGCAGAGAACATAATATAACCAACAACAAGCATGTCAAGAACTTAACTCTGATGCTGGCCCGGAAGAACCCCTCTTGGCCATATTGAAAAGACGGAAACTTGGATGGTTTTGCCATATCACTCGACATGACAGCCTATCAAAAAACTATCATGCAGGGCACAGTAGTAGAAGGTGGGAGAAAGAGAGGACGCCAAAGAAAGTCTTGGTCTGATAACATCAAAGACTGGACAGAGTCACCAATCAGCAAACTTATTCGCACATCTACTGATCGAGGTGCATGGGGAAAAATGTCGCTTTCTTCTGCTGCCAGACCCCCACGGCGACAATAGTCATGGGATGACTAACTAATACTAATATGATGACATGCCTATTAACCTGAATTACCGAGTCTTTTCGAATGATAATTCTGCTGATCTGTGTTAAAATGCTAATTCTGTTTCACTGTCGCAGCACTCAGGAATTTTCTTTTCTTTTACCATTCTTTTTTTAAAATTTATCTCTCAACAGGTTTTTGAAGGTTTTGTTATGATTCCCTGTGGGTATTCAGGAATGGTCTGCCTTTACAATTATGAGCCGATGTTATTACTTAATAAAATTGTTACAATAGTAATTTAATTCATTTTTACAGCGACCCCTCCCATCGTATGACCAGCTCCAGGCGCATGATCATTCATTTAAAAAATAACAACAACAGCAGCAACAACAACACAAGGGTTTGTGTGAGTAATTTTACGTGTTTGTGTGATGTTACTCGAGGGCTGATAAATGGCCTTTCACGTTTGTGCTTTTGTATTCAGGTTCTTGAATGCCCGATATTTGAATTATTTTTTAAAATGGGTGGAATCGAAAGTAATCATTGGGTTTGTTTGAAACGTAATCCCTCATGCCGATATGCAAAACCATGGTTTCAGGCGTCAAAGCATGTGATGATAATGTTCGTCCTTCGTATTGGAAGAAGACCATGACTTCTGTTCACTTAGTAGGGGTTGGGTGGGTGCGGAGATGGCTAATGAGGCCGATCTGTGCCCGGAAGCATCTGTTGCAGTGGGGAC